>JAJOOF010005766.1:0-36452 GCA_029582545.1 Solanum lignicaule
CACTAAAGCACCTTGTGGGAGAATCAACCACCAACTCAAACTAAACCTAACATACCATTTATAAAACAAGTTAACCATATAAAGCAAAGAAAAGTAGTTTTCAAACAACCAAGTATTAAGTTCCCAGAAATTCAACAAATAGTTTAAACATTTGGGAAAATAACCCCTAAGAACTGCAAGTAGTGGTACCAAAACTCTAATCTAACCATTAGTCAATAATGGGGATACAACCGCGAAACTAAAAACATAACTTACCGACTTATGTCTTTGAGAATATTATAATTTAGTTTATTTTTACTGTATTTAATTTTTTTTTGAAAGAAGCAAATAAAAATAGTGTTGTGGAACACGTCTCTTTATTTGTACTATGTATAAAAAATAATGATATTTTTATAAATGATTTCAGTTAACTCTATTATGGAGTTGAGGTTTTGATTTTGATTTTGATTTTTGGAGATTAAATGAGTTAGGACCATTTTACTTAAATCTTATCTTGCCTAATCTATTTTCCCCTATTCATATGGGTAATTGCAATTAATTCATTATAATCCATCCCAATGCAGTTCAGTTACCTTTTCTTCACAAGTATAAGTAAGAAAATGTATTAAATAAAACAGGTGTACAGTACAACTTGATAATACTAGGCATCATATCATCATTAATTTTCATATGATGTAAACTTCATTGCATTTAATTAACATAAATACAAGAATGTATACACAAACTTTGTACTACATTATTTAAAGACCAATCATCAATGAAAAAATATGGGTCAATTCTACAAACATGAAACTCTTTTTTGCCTTTGTTTTTCTTGCTTTCTTCCTTTTTGGGACTGAAAACATTGTTCAAGATATTCGACCATATGAGAGTTTAACAACAAAAGGTGCAAAAATCTTACAACCTTTTTTGGTGGTTCACAAAATTTCAAAGTTGCATGATGGTCCACGTAACCCAAGATCTTCACATCGTTTGGTTCCTCGGGGATCCTGACCCACGACAGAGTCCAGATCACCCGCCAGCAGCACCAATCAAGTCAAACAAAATTATATATACAATCTTAACCTTGTAGCTTTATATTTTATATTGAAGATAGTTTTTTTCATTTCTCTTGAACCTAGATTGGAAGCGTACTTATGATTATTAGATACTCATGTGGTTACAATTGAAAACAAATAGTATTATTTTTTATCTAATATGCATATTTATTCCATGAATGAAATACCAATTGAAAAATGAGTAGTGTTTGTACCAATATTGAAAGTCTATAGTTATAATTATCTTATTCATTTTTTTCTTGGATGGGGGGTAAGATATAAACAATAAATTGAAACAGTAAAATATCTCGGCCACTTACAAAATCATGAATAGAAGAAAATATCTTTTCAAGATCTCATATCTATAAAAAGAAAAAAATAAAATTGTGGGTGTGCGTGCGGTTTGTGTAGTTGTGTATATAAAATAACGATCTTTCGTAAATAGACCATATAACTAAAAATAATAATTGTAATTGGCCTAAAAATTAATTATTTCGATATTTGTTTAAGGGTGGGCATAATTTCATATATATGAAGTATTCAATATTTGGTTCTTGGTGTGAATTGAATAGTAAATTGATTGTTTGGACTAAAATTAGTTAGATCTAATGGGCTAAATGTTAATTATTTAATGTATAACCTTGTCAAAAGTTTACCATGAGTGAGATGGATTGGGTCAAAATAGGCTAACAATATATCATTACTCAACTCACCCAACTCTAAACTTAATTATTTTATATATTTTCTTATAAGTCGTTTTATTACAAACTTGTTACTTTTTTTTTACGACTCAGACTATCGTGAGTGGCATCCGCACCAAAGCACCTTGTTGGAGAATCAAGCACCAACAAAAACTAAACCCAACACACCATCTATAAAACAAGTTAACCATATAAAGCAAAGAAAAGTAGTTTTCAAACAACCAAGGATTGAGTCCCCATAAATTCAACAAATAGTTAAAACATTTGGGAAAATAACCCCTAAGAACTTCAAGTAGTGGTATAAAAACTCTAATCTTACCATTAGTCAATAATGGGGATACAACCGCGAAACTAAAAACATAACTTACCGACTTATGTCTTTAAGAATAATATAATTTAGTTTATTTTTACCGTATTTAATTCCTTCTTGAAGTAAGCAAATAAAAATAGTGTTGTGGAACACGTCTCTTTATTTGTACTATGAATAAAAAATAATGATATTTTAATAAATGATTTCAGTTAACTCAATTATGGAGTTGAAGTTTTGATTTTGATTTGTATTTTTGGAGATTAAATGAGTTAGGACCATTTTACTTAATTATTATTTTGCCTAGTCTATTTCCCCCCTATTTATATGGGTAATTGCAATTAATTCATTATAATCCATCCAAATGCAGTTCAATTACTTATTTTCCACAAGTATAAGTAAGAAAATGTATTAAATAAAACAGGTGTACACTACAACTTGATAATAATAGGCATCATATCATCATTAATTTTCATATGATCTAAACTTCATTGCATTTAATTAATATAAATACAAGAAAGTATACACAAACTTTGTACTACATTATTTAAGGACCAATCATCAATGAAAAAAATAAGTGTTAATTCTACAAACATGAAACTCTTTTTTGTCTTTGTTTTTCTTGCTTTCTTCCTTTTTGGGACTGAAAAAATTGTTCAAGCTATTCGACCATATGACAATTTAACAACAAAAGGTGAAAAAATCTTACAACCTTTTTTGGTGGTTCACAAAATTTCAAAGTCGCATGATGGTCCATGTAACCCAGGATATTCACATCGTTTGGTTCCTGGGGGCCCTGACCCACGACAGAGTCCAGATCACCCGCCAGCAGCACCAATCAAGTCAAACAAAATTATATATACAAACTTAACCTTGTAGCTTTTTTTTTTATATTGAAGAAAGTTTTTGTCATTTCTCTTGAATCTAAATTGGAAGCGTACTTGTGATTATTAGATACTCATGTGGTTACAATTGAAAACAAATAGTATTTTTTTAAATCTAATATGCATATTTATTCCATGAATGAAATACCAATTGAAAAATGAGTAGTCTTTGTACCAATATTGAAAGTCTATAGTTATAATTATCTTATTCATTTTTTCTTGGATGGGGGTGGGGGTGGGGGGGGGGGGTCAAGATATAAACAATAAGTTGAAACAGTAAAATATCTTGGCTACTTACTAAATCATGAATAGAAGAAAATATCTTTTCAAGATCTCATATCTATAAAAAAATAAAATAATAATTGTGTGTGTGCGTGTGGTTTTGTGTGGTTGTGTATATAAAATAACGATCTCTCGTAAAGAGACCATATAACTAAAAATAATAATTGTAATTGGCCTAAAATTTAATTATTTCGATATTTGTTTAGGGGTGGGCGTAATTTCATATTTATGAAGTATTCAATATTTGGTTATAGGTGTGAATTGAATAGTAAATTGATTGTTTTGACTGAAATTAGTGAGATCAAAATGGGCTAAATGTTAATTATTTAATGTATGACCTTGTCAAAATTTTACCATGAGTGAGATGGATTGGGTCAAAATAGGCTAACAATATATCATAACTCAACTCACCCAACTCTAAACTTAATTGTTTTTTTATATTTTCTTATAAGTCGTTTGATTACAAGTTTGTTACTTTTTTTGTTACGACTCAGACTATCGTGACTGACATCCACACTAAAGAACCTTGTGGGAGAATCAACCACAAACTCAAACTAAACCTAACACACCATCTATAAAAAAAAGTTAACCATATAAAGCAAATAAAAGTAGTTTTTAAACAACCAAGTATTGAGTCCCCATAAATTCAACAAATAGTTAAAATATTTGGGAAAATAACCCCTAAGAACTGCAAGTAGTTGTATGAAAACTCTATTCTAGGCAATAGTGTAACTACCCGAAACATTGTTATTTAGGAGAAACAAAAATTCACGAAATTCTAGGCCACTGTCCTGCCAGGGCGGGCTAAATGCCTCTAGGGCGGCGGCGCTAGGGCGGGGTAAATTGGAACTAGAGCGGGATAGGCGAGGCAGAACATAAATAACGTGAAATTCTATTTTCTCCATTTACCTAAAATACCTAATTTAGTCGTAAAACACTTTAGGAACCCCCAAAAAGATGTTGTAAGCTTGAAAAGAAGGGAGAGAGAGATTTCTAGCGTGAAGATGTCGATGGATTGTGAATTTTCGATCAAGATCACCGTCAAGAATTTCGAAAACAAGAATCAAAGACCAAAACTCCATGCATTTGCTTGGCGCCCAGGTAGGCTAGGTTTTATGAATTTAGTAGTTTAAATCTGTGGTCACTACGTAATATTTGTAAATTAATGGTAGGATTTATGAGTAGGCCTACGTGCACCGAATGATTTATGATTTAAACCCTAGAAAAAACCCTTAGACGATGAATTAAGGCTGAATATGGTCGAATTAGGGTTAAATGATGTGCGTTGATGAATAATCCATTGTAGGTGATGGTGGTGATTCATTGATTGTGTGATGCATGTTTGTTCTTACTTCATTATGATACATGTATGTATATGAATGTTGCACTATTGATCACACTTGTTGTAATGAGATGGATGAATTATGAATGCCATGAATCATGATTAAATTGTATGAACTTGAGAATTTACTTGTGATTCTGATTATGATGGTGGTGTGTTGGAGAGATCGGTTGCCATGTTCCGGCATAACAAACTTGGATCGATTATCACATTTCGGCATAACTAACTTGAATCGACTGCCACGTTTCAGCATAATTATGGGATCGGTTGCCATGTTCCGGCATAATCACTGGATCGGGTACCACGTTCCATTATGCTAACTATTTGGGTGTGGGTTCCATGAGAGGACCAATGATTTGCATAATTGTGTAGCTTGAGAAATATGAAGATGTTCGTTGCTAGTAAATGCTGATAATATTATACATGTTCGATATATACACGTGATTATATGGTGGTGTTGACTTATATATGTTTCACTTAGTGGGTATAGGTTATGATAATTGATTTTTGATTGTTCTGGGTGTTAAGCAAACTTGTTGGGTATAGTGGAACGGTAAAGTATTCAAAGGGAGAGAGATGGATAGTAAGAGTTGATCGTGTGTCGTAATGGCGGGAAGTAGAGGTAGTGTATGTGATGAAATATCCATAGGTGGAATTCACCTTGGGGAATGAGTTTGGGTTTAAAGGAAGTTTGATGTAGTGTACTATGTGACTATGGTTGAGTAATGTGACGAGGAAGTAAGGGTACGAAGTGAGCGGTTAGTGGGAATGCTTATGGGTGTAATTGGGGATTTGCTAATGTGTTAGAACGATTAGGCTATGATCAAGAACATGGTAAATAAGTTGATTGAGAAGGTGGTTAGTAATCAGAGTATTGATGTATATTGGAAGTAACTTAAGAGAGGGCAAAGGTGGAGAAGTGAGGGGGTTTATTGCATGACCTTACTAGTTGGTTTCTTATATTGGGCAGTGGGCATCGGGTTAACGGATGATCCCTACTAGTACATGTGCTTTGTATTGATACTACTCTTGCTATGTCTTTTGACATAGTGTGGATGCAGGTTGGTGATGTTTTATTAGGTGAAGACGAAGAAATCCTCAAGCAGCTTCTATTCTTCCTTTCGTATGGTGGGAGCTATGTCTTTTATTTACTTTGTCTAGTTGTACTCTTTGTTGCTCTTGTACATGTTTAGACTAGATCCTTGGGAGGTGTTAATTACTTTATCAGTCTTAACTCGAAATTGTTTTAAAGATTTTTAATTATGAATTCCGTTATTATATTTATTTCCATTTATTTAGATTTCCACATGTTTTAACTTGTTGGGATAATAGGGTTATCCTACTTAGGTGGTAGTATGTAGGTGCCCGCACGGCCCGGTGGGTTGGGTCGTGACAAATTGGTATCAGATCCTAGGTTACCAGTCTCTCAGAACAAGAGCAAAATGTGGACTAGACTCCTGCAGATTGGTGTGTTGACATCCACATCTAATCTTCAGGAAGCTAGGAAGCATTCTAGGAAATAGTTTCACTCAATCTCTCCTTTCGTGCGAAGTGTCGCTTGTGGTATGAGTTGAGTCCAATTGGTATCTCGCGATTCCAATTGGTATCTCAACAAAGTGGGCCAGACGTCGTGGTCACAACTGAAGGACCACAAGCAAGGTAAATTGGAACTGAGAAGGTTCCTGTAACATCTCGCAATTTGAAATGGCTAGGAAGAAGCTAAGAACTGGAAATATTCAATTTTTGGAAATAATGAAAATTTGGAAATTTGTTTAAGTTAGGAAAAAGTTGAGTTTTGGCCAACTTCAAATGGCCATAACTCCTAGCTCAGGATGATTTAGGCATACTTCAAGATATGACTGGAAAGTTCCTGGAATTATCTTTCCAACTCCACCAAGTTTGTGCGATTCCGAGCGTGTATGAGTGAGTTATCCCCTTTGGAAATTGCGTTGTGCGATTAAGGAAAGTCTAATCCGGATTTTGAAGGGTAGATTAGTCTTTTCCTTACCTGATTAATTTAGTTCGTTTTAGTGAATTATTTAAGGCTCAAATCAGAAGGAGATCAATTTAGTCAATTGGAAATTCACGCTAGGGCTTGGAAAAAAGAGAAAAGAGGACAAAGGAGAGGAAAAGCTCAAGATTCGCCAAGATAGTGCGATTTGGTTGTGGATAGGAATTGATCCTACATGGCATGTGAGTCTTTCATGGCGTTGGGTTCATTCACCCACGCGCCAAACATGTTTAGTTCAGCGAAATTCGTCCTAAAAGAGTTTGAAAGTTGATGTTCTTGACATGTATTCTTGAATTTGAATGTCGTTCTTGAATTGGGCAGAATTGAGGAGTTTTGGAGATCTTTACGTTGAGTTTTAGAGTTGTTTTGAGTTAGGTTCTTGAGTACATATGCTGGGTATCGGAATCAAAAATGAATTTGAGATCAATATTCAAATTTAGGTGAATTGGGGCTGTAAAATGGAGAAGGAAAAAGTTAAGCGTGATCTGGCGAGCAAGTCCGCGTCGCGGACTTGCTCCCCAGTGACCAAAATGTTTCTCCGCATCGCGGTTGAGATGCGAACTCCTCTGTCTCAAAATTTAATTTTGCGAGTAATTATTTAAAACACCTCCACGTCGCAGACTTGTTCCAAGACGGTGATTTCGTGACTTTTCTCGTGTTTAGCTATTTAGATCATTCCTAAACATCATGTGATCCTTCTTATAACAAATCAAAATCTTTGAATCCATAATTCAATTCAAGAATCAGTTAAGAGGAAAGTCAAGATCAGTTACGATCAAAGTCAAGAGAAGTTCTTAAAGTTTTCCAAAAGTCTTTTGCAAACGTTTTAACTTTGTTTTAAGACTTTAAGTTTTGAGTTTAGTAAAGAGTAAAGCTTGAAGTTCATTTCTTCAAAAGTATATGGGGACTATGTATTCCTAAAGAGTTTAAAATGTTTTCACATTTAAACAAGAAAGGAAACCTCGATTTCCAAAGATCCTTCGCGCAAGTTTTCAAAAAAGAGTAATTGCTTTCTAAATGAAGCAAGAGAGGAAACTTCGATTTCCAAGATAGCCTTTGAGCTGAGTTTTTGAGCACTAATCTCAAATCACAGAAGAAGTATGTTTTTTTTAAACATAAAGAGCTAGTATCATATTTTGGGAGTAGTATTGAGCACCGATATGGGGGAGCGTTCAGAGAATCCCTATCCCCCCATAAACCATGTAGCCATCATGGGTAGAAAAGGGTCATACTTTTTAGATGAACCCTTAGTGTTTTTAGCATAGACTAGTGGATCAACTTAGTAGTTCAGGTTCTATACCCTCGGCAAGGTATAGGATGGCCCTAGCAGCGTGGGGCCAAGAAACGTTGTATCATCACTATAGCTCTTAAGTGATGGTTGTCGGTTAGAGAAATTCCCACAATAGTATTTTATATTTTTATATACATCAGAAATATTTGTATTTTCATTTACAAACAGAGTTCATATTGTATCTTTGCATACATACAGAGTTATTATTGTTTTTCTAAATACACAGTTGATATCATGTTTTAAACAGCTTTTGTTTATGTTGCACTTATTTTTAAACTGCTTTATATTGAAATGAGTTCAGTAAGTCGAGTTATGTTATTCAGGAGTTTGAGTAAAGCCAAGGTAAGTGTTTCTTTCAGATCCTTTCAAGCTTAAGTTGTGTTTAGCATTCCAACTCGCATACTCGTACATTCAATATATTGATGTAAGTTGGCCTGCATCGTCTTATGATGTAGACGTAGGTAACCCGGATCAACATCAAGCTCATCGTTGATCCAATTGAGCTTCAGAGTTGTTGGTGAGCCTCTTTGCTTCCGTAGGATTCCCCTTTTTCATTACTTTATCATTTTAGATCATTAGGATGTCGTGGGCTTGTCCCGATATCCATATCAGTTTATTTAGAGGCTTCATATATAGTCAGTCAGATGTTAGTTCATTCGTCATCATTTTGTTATTGTTTTATGTTCAAATTTGAGTTGCCACTTTGGCTAAGTTAAATGTTTATTTTCTTAAAAAATTATGAGTTTAGTTTTGGGACAGGTTGAGTTATCTTGTATTTGGATTCTCTTTCGTATGTCTAAGTCTTCCACTGAGTAAGTAAGCCAAGCCAAAGGTTCGCTTGGGGCCAGGAATGGTTCTCGAGTGCTAGTCCCACCCAGGGTGTAGGCTTGAGGCATCACAGTTCCAATTGGTATCTGGCCCTAGGGGGGGTGTTAATACATGGATGATCGGTAATGGCCATCCATGAAGCGAACTAACTAATAATTTTGACTTGACTGTGTGTATATCTTGGAAATTGTGAATGCGTGATTCTTGTTGTCTGAACTAACTGCAAAAATATGAAGTTGTAATTGATTGAATGAGATGAGGTGATTATGTGTGCTATAAATGTGTGTCTAAACCTTGATATGTGCAATGTGTTGGCCTAATTGATCGAAGTTATGCGAGTTGTACATGCTTGAGTATCGTGAAAACTGTTGAGAGAAGAAGTCATAATTAAATTGGTGCAAGGGTCAAGATAAATTACGGGATGATTCGTAAGATGAAAATCTGGATGTGCATCGAAACCATCAATTAGCCGTGTGAACGTTTGGGTGTATCTTGGGGATGTGTGGGTGTAACGTTGAATTAATGAGAACGAGTTGGATGTCGTGTCGTTAAGATTGACTCGGATCAGCTAATGTTTCTCCTAGCTTTGAGATTTATCTTATATTGTTTGGTTAAGCTGGGAACCTTGGGGGAAATTTTAGAAAAACAAAAAGAACCAAGAAATTATTGAACTGGGTTCTGGTCCCGACGAAGCTGCTGGGGAGGAATTATTCCCGCCAGAGCGGGATAGGGCGCGGTAGAACCTCAACCCAGCCTCCCCTGTTTTCCCTAAATTCATTTTTTTACCCCAAATGGAATCCGTAAAAATCCCTGCCAGTCGTCTCAGTGTTCAACAATCAAGTATAGACTATGAAACCTAGCAATAAAGTGCGAATTGCATAAAACAGCTAAAGGACAAGCATCCATGTGCTACAAAACATAGGAAAGAGAAAGGTAAAAACAGAGTTGTCTTAAAACTTTACAAGCCCAAGAGGGGAGAAAGGAAATCTAATCAAGAACCCTCGAATTGGGTGTTGTCCACGTCGAAGTCAAGGTCCTTTGGGGGTATCACGCCACCCCAGGCCTCATTCAGCATAGGGAACTCCGTGTAGTCCTTTGGATCGACTCAGGGAATCTCCCTGTTAGGGGTAACTCAAGAAAATATGACCTTAATAGTCTTCCACATCCGGACCATCAGGCGATCCCTCTCCAGATCCTTCCTCATCTACTGGCGCAGTTGGCGACGGAGCATCTCGACCTCTAGGGCCGTGCTGGGTGGAACCAGAGTGAAGTCAGGATAGGCACTCTCCAATCTCTCCCGGACGGTAGCCAGATCTTCCTTGACCCGTGCCTCGTCGTCTAAATCTTCTGCCGCCTTATTGTGGCTAGCCCTGCCAGTCCTCCTCCTCTTGCTCCTAGAAGTAGAACCTGCTTTAAGCCCATTTGCATAGAGCAGTGATAAGACCAGGGAGAAAGAATGCCTTCTTGTTACCCCGGTTGAACATCTCCCACTCAGAGATAATCTGCTCCCCCACGTTCAACTCTATACCATGTATGGCGCACGCCACCATCAAGGCCCGAGGGAAGGTCACATCGGTGCGGTTGCTCGATATGCGGATCCTCCTAGTGACCAAGTGTAGCCACCTCTTAGCATCAGATGACCAATCTGTGCTAGTAATACCCTCAGCAGTAGCCTATTAAACCTGATCCCGATGCTCAGGCTTAACCAGAGTGTCTCTAAGCCACTCTAGATCTATCTCCCTTAGTTTGGCCTCATATTTGGCTTTCGAGACCTCCGATACCTCTAGAGCCTCATTGATGTAAGTGGCGTTCAGAGGAATGCCAACTCCCCTAATTTGAATGACGGGGTGAGATTCATCCCATCGTACAGTATGAAGGATGGCGTAGAACTCCCTCATTTAAGTAGAGCGTGCATCTAGGGGAGCCTCTATCAGTGGAGCCCACCCAAACTCCATCAG
This sequence comes from Solanum lignicaule, assembly GCA_029582545.1. Taxonomy (NCBI): domain Eukaryota; kingdom Viridiplantae; phylum Streptophyta; class Magnoliopsida; order Solanales; family Solanaceae; genus Solanum; species Solanum lignicaule. The sequence continues at coordinate 10,642 of JAJOOF010005766.1, forward strand.
GCGAGCATAAAATGCAGGTGCTTTCTCCTCTAGCTTGAGTAACACAAACCTTCTCTCGCAATAGATTCTCGTGTTGCGGTTGTCATGATGGCTTTCCCGACTAGCGGCATCAGGGAAACAGATGAATGGTAAATGTTCGTCTTTTTGACCTGTTATTAGATAAGTCTGCAAGTGATGAAAATATAAGTTAGAACACGATGGAAATAGATATTGCAAAGGTTGAATGAGAAGAAAGGAAATTCTGAGTTAAGGGATGTAGACCACTGGTCTTGCGTATCCCGCCACAGAGGCCATAATCCCGCCACAGAGGCCATAATCTCTTCATCCCAAAACCTCCGTTTTCGATAGAATTTCAGTAGATCAGAGTATATAAACTACCTTAGAACCTAAATATGCTATTATTTTCACAAAATAAACCCTAAATGATGTTCAAATTCGACTTTATATTAAGAAGACCCTTAAACTTCCCCAACCTATTTTTGTATCGATTTAACCATGGTTTTACGAAATCCTTACGCCTAGGACGTTGTGAATACGTTAGGGACGTAAGGGAAGTACACATGCTACATTATCCTAACAGATCAAGCAACCTAGTTCATTTTCAAAAAACTACCCGGAAAATCGTTGCAAATCAATTAGTTATCGTCATGCATTCGTAATTAAGAACGTAATGAAGTAAATGGAGTAAGGAGTGTGCATATTAACTGGATTTTGACGTTCAGAACTAGGGAATTGAGATAGTTTGGGAGAGTTTTGTGGGGAGAAAGGGGAGAAATGAGGAAACCATTCATCATTCCCCCTATACTGTTTCCTGATCTCCCGCTTCAGCGGGAGATCCTCGCCACAGCAGCCCTGCCTCAGCGGGAGGGCTATCGCCCTGGCGGGCCAAGCTGTGTAATATTAAAATGCGTTCTTTCAGTATTTGTTGCCTCCAATTTCCTTCAGTCCTTTGTAGTATAGTACCCTTCGTGTGTCAAATAGTTGAAAAGTCGCCATCCCTTGTGATTCTGTAGTAGACCACTTCTTTAATTTAGAAGTAACTTGAAATGGGGAGTGTAATGTCACGTGCACTAGTCGTTCGAGGACGAACGAGGGGTAAATTGGTATCTATTGTAATGACTCAAACCGTCGTTATTTAGGAGAATAAAAAGTTTGGGAAATTCTAGGCCACTGTCCCGCTAGGGTGGGCCAGATGCCGCTAGGAAGGCCGCACCAGGGCGGGGTAAGTTAGTGCCAGAGCCGGATAGGTGAGGCAGAGTGTAAATAATGTGAAATCCTATTTTCTCCTTCTTCCTAAAATACTTAATTCAGTCGTAAAACACCTTAGGAACCACCCAAAAGCTGTTGCAAACTTGGAAAGAAGGGAGAGAGAGATTTCTAGCATGAAGATGTCGATGGATTGCGAATTTCAGGTCAAGAGCACCGTCATGAATTCCGGAAAAAAAAAATCGAAGACCAAAACTCCGTGCATCTGTTTGGCGCCCAGGTAGGCTAGGTTTTATGAATTGAGTAGTTTAAATTTTTGCTTACTACGTAATATATGTAAATCGATGGTAGGTTTTATGCATAGGCCTTCGTGCACCGAATGATTTATGATTTAAACCCTAGAAAGAAGACTTAGACGATGAATTAGGGCTGAGTATGGTCGAATTAGGGTCACATGATGTGCATTGATGAATAATCCATTGTTGGTGATGGTGGTGATTCTATGATTGTGTGATGCATGTTTATTCTTGCTTCATTATTATACATGTATTTATATGATTGTTTCACTATTGATCACACTTGTTGTAATGAGATGGATGAATTATGAATGTCATGAATCATGATTAAATTGTATGAACTTGAGAATTTACTTGTGATTGATATTGTGGTGTGTTGGAAGGATCGATTGCCATGTTCTAGCATAATTAACTTGGATCGGTTGTCACGTTCCGGCATAACTAACTTGGATCGGCTGCCACGTTTCGGCATAATTATGTGATCAGCTACCACGTTCCGACATAATTATGGGATCGGTTTCCATGTTCCGTTATAATCATTGGATCAAGTACCACGTTCCGGTATGCTAACTGTTTGGGTGTGGGTTCCATGAGAGGACCAATGATTTGCATAATTGTGTAGCTTAAAAAATATGAAGATGTTCGTTGCTAGTAAATGTTGATAATATTATACATGTTCGATAAATACACGTGATTATATGGTGGTGTTGACTTATATATGTTGCACCTAGTGGGTATAGGTTATCACGACTTATATTTGATTGTTCTGTATGTTAAGCGAACTTGTTGGGTATAGTGGAAGGGTAAAGTATTCAAGGGGAGAGAGATGGATAGTAAGAGTTGATCGTGTGTCATAATGGTGGGAATTAGAGGTAGTGTATGTGATGAAATATGCATAGGTGGACTTCACCTTAGGGAAAGAGTTTGGGTTTAGTGGTAAGGAAGTTTGATGTAGTGTACTATGTGACCATGGTTGAGTAATTTAACGAGGAAGTAAGGGTAATAAGTGAGCGGTTAGTGGGAAAGCTTGTGGGTGTAATTGGAGATTTTCTAATGTGTTAGAACGATTAGGCTATGATCAAGAACATGGTAAATAAGTTTATTGAGAAGGTGGTTAGTAATCAGAGTACTGGTGTAAATTGGAAGTAACTTAAGAGAGGGCAAAGGTGGAGAAGTGAGTGGGTTTATAGCATAACCTTATTAGTTGGTTTCTTATATTATGTGGTGGTTGTTGGGTTGACCGATAATTGACTTGACGTATCCGGGAGCTTCATCCAATACTAAGGGTCCACGGTCGTTCAATAGTAATATAACCCAACTAGTGAGATGGGGTCGAGTCCCAAGTGAGCGGTTTGCAATTGAGAATTAAGAGAAAAGCATAAATGTGTTCAAGTCAATTATAGCTATAAACATTTACAAAGAAAAACATATTAAATTAAAGGGTTTCTCTCGAATAATTTACCCGGAATCAAATCGGTTTCTCTCGAACACCGATAAACGACAATGAAGCACATTCTTCGCCTTAGTCCATTCACTCTCTCAAGCTGAATGTGTCGGAGAGGGTTTAGGATTCACTCTTTTGAGATGAACCAACGACAATGATGTGCCGCAAAATCGTGGCACATTTGATACTTAATAACTATGAACTAATACTGGAATTAAGTGATATTTTGGGATTATTTGATGGGTTTGTTAATTGTGTAGAAAGAATCTGGGTTGTACAGAAAAAGAAGAAGAACTGATGTCGACCAAGTGAAGTTCACGGCCAATGTAACGAACCGTTAGCTTCATAACGGTCTGTGGTTGAGCTTCATAACGATCCATGGTTGATTAGGACTCATTTTAAACATTCTATTTTTGAATTTCTTTAGGTCGTTTTGGAAGGTCATTATCAGATTTTTTGTACAAGAAAGAACGAGGTTTACTTTGAGTTTGGGATTCGAATTATCATTTTCGGTTGGAAGTTGTTCATTTCGATCTTGAGATATCAAGTGATTGTTAATTTACCAGTCAATTTTGTAAGTACCTCTTAACTTGTTTTCATTACCCAGTATTGATTCTTTGTGTAAAAACATGAGTGCCTAAACGTCACGACTGGGTATGTTGGATCTATGATGACATTCTAGTTGTGATTTCGTAAAATGAGTAAAAGGCAATCTTTGTTTACAACCTGTAGTTTACAGGTTTCATTATCAATTTAGTCTATTGAGTGCACGATTTAGACAAGCCTGTATCTGGTGTTTGTTCGAGAGAAAAGCATTAGTTAGGAAAAAACTAAACTAAGTTTACGAATTGGAGTTAAATTTGGATTTCGAGAGAAAGGATCTTTAACACCATATCAAATTTAGCGAATTCCAATATCGATAACACTTTAAGTTCGAGAGAGTTGGAGTGAATATTATCTGGTTAGGCTGAGAAGCGTCAGATTTATTTAATTCGCAAAGGTTCTGTAAACATTGATTTACCTGACACTCAATTTACGGGAGATTATTATAATCGATGTCATAGTGAACACAAAACCTGGTTTCCTTAAATTGATTGAATCAACTTACAACGAGATCTTTTGTGAACTGCATAACTAAGTTTTGCTAGAATACTTTTCAATTAGACCCAAATTTACTTTCTTTGTTAATTGTTAGGAAATAATAACGACAATTGAGTAAACGCGATAGTGAAACTTTATCTGTAAAGAAATTCTGTGTGGGATCAACCTCAATTCTGGTTGAGTTCTGTAAATTGACAATGACCGTTTACATTCCTTATTTGGGGTGTAAGTTTGGACGTATCAAATTTTGGTGCCGCTGCCGGGGAATTTCAATTCAGAAGTGTTTTACTAGCTTTTATTCAATTTATGGTTATATTTCCTAATTTTACGTTTTGTTCTGTGTTTGTGTCTCTTTCAGGTGAGTGTTATTGTGTATGCCAAAAACAAGGAGTAAAGGACCTTCATTGATCCCTTACGACTCAGAACTCGAAAAGACTATTCGGAAAATGGTGAATGCACAACAACTGGATGCACAAAGACAAAGGTTGGGACTAGAAGCTGAAGCCGCCATAAGAGATGTTTAGCAGAATGGTGGTAACAACCAACCTAGGGTGGTAGATGAGAATAGAGGAGTGGATGGATTGAACCCTCCCCAGCACCCACCAATAGCCCCAAGGGGTAGAGCTCAGCATCCAGTGCACATGATGTATGATGAAGATGATGCAGATCTGGATGGAGCTGGAGCCACTGGAGCGATAGTGTTACCTGCATTACCTCCAGGTGTTAAGTTCACAATCACCAACACTATGATTCAATTGTTGAACCTTAAAGGTATGTTTAGGGGTGCAATTGGTGATGATGCGAATCAACACTTGATGAATTTTGTGGCTATCTGTAAGTCACAAGAGATTCCTGGGGTCAACCAAACAACAATGAGATTGAGGCTGTTTCCATTGTCTCTTACTGGTTAGGCGACTAACTGGTTGAATGAAATGCCAGATGATTCCATCAGAACTTGGAATGAGTTGAAAGAAGCTTTCCTGGAACAATTCTTCCCAGAATCAAAAGAGCTGCATATGAAGGACGAGATTAGTACACACAAGCAACTACCAGGAGAAGCAATGCATGATACTTAGTGGAGGTTCAGCCAAAAGTTTAAGAAATTCCCAAACCATGATCTTACCGAAAGACATCTTAAACAGGCCTTTTATAGGTCTCTGAATTATGTTACTAAACCTGTTGTTGATGCAGTTTGTGGAGGCTCATTAATGAGGAAGCCATTTGCAGAAAGCATGCATCTATTAGATGAGGTCTCAAAGAACAACAGAGCATGGTACACTAGAGATGCAGAGGTAGGAGAGCTTGGGTATACATTTGAGCTTTCAGTTGAATAGAGGAAGAGAGAAGAAGAAAGGGACCAAGACATGGCACATATGAGGACTCAAATAGACTTGCTCACAAAGCACCTTGTTGCCAAGTCTGAAAAAGTGAATGCTATGGGACAACAAAACAGGTATGAAGATCAGGATCTTGACATTGATGAGGAAGCTAACTATTTGGGGAATCAAGGAGGTTTCCGAAATTATAACTCTTGAAATCAGGGTTACAATTCTGGAAATACAGGTCGGAGTTATACTAGGGATAGTTAGTATGAAAGGCCATCAATTAGAGATCAAGGAAACTGGCAAAATAGAGATGGGTATAGGAATGATAGCAGTGGTGTATATGTACCCCCATGTAATAGAGACCGGGCGAGTGGTAGTTCTAACGGGTCTAAGCTTGAGGACATGATGGCTAAGGTACTTCAGAAGGTTGAGTCAACTGATACAGGGGTGAAAGAAATGAGAGGTGATTTCTCGAGCATGAGTCAGTTGGTGGACTCTCACACCACCTCCATTAAACAAATAGAGCAACAGTTGGGGCAACTATCAAGTTTACTAAATCAGAGAAAGAATGGATCACTACCAAGTGATACCATTCAAAATCCTAAGAAGGATGGGCATTGCATGGCCATTGCCACCAGGAGTGGAAAATTTCTTTCTGACCCTATTTCTGCAGGTAGCAAGTATGAACAGGTCTTGGAGCAAGCTAACAGAGAGGAGGATGAGAATATACAGGTAGATGAGCTGGGGGAGAATCAACAGGCTCAACCTAAAGTATAACCTTCGAGAGGAAAAGAGAAAGAGGTTCAGGAACACTTGCCCTTACAACAGATTCCCATGCCATCTCCTCCTTTCCCTCAAAGGCTCAAAAAGAAAGCTGAAGATGGAAAGTTTACGAAATTCATCACCATGCTGAAACAACTTTCAGTAAACATTCCAATGGTTGAAGCTCTAGAGCAGATGCCAGGATACGCCAAGTTCATGAAAGACTTGGTCACCAAGAAAAGAGCTGTAAGTCATGATTTCTCTAACGAGGTTCATCATTGCAGTGCCATTGCTACCAGATCTCTGGTGCAGAAAAAAGAGGATCCAGGTGCATTCACAATACCATGCACCATTGGGTCAATCAAGTTTGCAAAAGCTTTATGTGATCTGGGAGCTAGCATAAATCTGATGCCTTTAGCCATTTACAAAAAGTTAGGTTTGAGAGTACCAAAACCTACATCAATGAGGTTGATGATGGCTGATAGGTCAGTTAAGAGGCCGATGGGAATCCTGTGTGATGTACTGATAAAGGTAGACACTTTCATTTTTCCAGCTGATTTTGTAATTCTAGATTGCGAAGTGGATTTTGAGGTTCCCATCATCTTGGGAAGACCCTTCTTAGCCACGAGAAGAGCTTTAGTGGATGTTAAGAGAGGAGAGTTGAAGTTCAGACTCAACACAAATGAGGTAAGGTTCAATAGTTGCAGGTCAATGAAACAACCACGAGATATGAATGTGATATCTGCAATAGAGATGGTCACTGATGAAGCCATGAGGGTACCTATAGAAGAGAGAATGACTGTTGAAACATTAGCAGCAGAACTGATGAACTTTGATGCTAATTTCTGGTCTGACTATGTAGAGACCGTGAATGCCTTGCAGGGTATGAGAGCACATCTGTATCCTCCAAATAAATTGGACTTGGACTTGAAAAACAGGCCAAGTCCTCCAGCGAAACCATCCATTGAGGAGCCACTAGTGTTAGAGCTGAAACAATTACCCATTCACCTCAGGTATGTATTCTTGGGTACTAATAACACTTTACCTGTGATTTTGGCTGCAGATTTGAATGAAGAGCAGGTACAAGAGGTGATCAAGGTGCTAAAAAGATACAAAAGAGCCATTGGATAGACCATTGCTGATATAATCGGGATAGCTCCAGGTATTTGCACGCATAAGATCCAGCTTGAGGAAGACTGCAGCCCGAGTATTAAACACCAATGGAAATTGAACCCACCTATGCAAGAGGTGGTTAAGAAAGAAATAATCAAATGGTTAAATGCTGGGTCAGTCCAGTGCAATGTGTGCCTAAAAAGGGAGGCATGACTGTGGTGGCAAATGCCAAGAATGAATTAGTCCCGCAGAGATCGGTTACTGGATGGCGAGTGTGCATGGATTACAGGAAGCTGAACAAGTGGACTTGAGGGATCATTTCCCCATGCCTTTCATGGACCAGATGCTTGACAGGTTAGCAGGTAAAATATGGTACTGTTTCTTAGATGTATACTCTGGCTACAACCAGATATCAATTGCACCTGAAGATCAGGTAAAGACCACCTTCACATGTCCTTATGGCACATTTGCGTTTAAACGCATGCCATTTGGATTATGTAATGCACCAGCCACATTTCAAAGGTGTATAATGTCCATTTTTTCAGACATGGTTGAGGACACTCTAGAGGTATTTGTGGATGACTTCTCTGTAGTAGGCGATACTTTTGATGACTATTTGTTGAATCTTAGCAGGGCTTTACAGAGATGTGAGGAAGCCAACTTAGTGCTAAATTGGGAGAAGTGCCACTTCATGGTAAAAGAGGGCATAGTCCTCGGATAGAAGGTGTCACAGAAAGTAATTGAGGTTGACAAGGCTAAGATTGAGGTGATTGAAAAATTACCTCCGCCGATCTGTGTGAAGAGTGTTCGAAGCTTCCTAGGACACGCCGGATTCTATAGGCGTTTCATTAAAGACTTCTCAAAAATTGCACACCTCATGTGTAAGCTTTTAGAGAAGGAGGTGAAATTTGTCTTTGATGAGACATGCCTTAAAACTTTTGAGTGCCTAAAAGAGAAACTGATTTCAGCACCAGTGATTATTAGCCCAGACTGGGCGGAGCCATTTGAGGTGATGTGTGATGCTAGTGGGACTGCGTTAGGAATTGTGTTGGGACAAAAGCGCAACAGGATGTTCCATCCGATTTACTATGCTAGTAAGTCGCTAAATGGGGCACAACGAAATTGCACAATCACTGAACAGGAACTATTGGATGTAGTGTATGCTTTTGAAAAGTTCAGAGCTTATCTTCTAGGCACTAAAGTGATAGTTCACACAGACCATGCTGCTTTGAGATATCTCATGGCAAAGAAAGATGCCAAGCCTAGGCTGATCCGATGGGTATTGCTTCTTCAAGAGTTTGACTTCGAAGCGAAAGACAGGAGAGGTTGTGAGAACTAGGTAGCTGATCACCTATCTAGGCTGGAAGCTGCAAAGAAGGAAGAACTTGAGCTCGAGATAGATGACACATTCCCGGATGAGCAGGTATTAGCTGCTACTTTTGACCTTATTCCTTGATTTGCTGACTATGCTAATTTTCTGGTCAGTGATTTAATGCCTGAGGGACTAACATATCAGCAAAGAAAAAGTTTCCTGCAAGATGTAGAAAAATACTTTTGGGATGAACCTTAACTGTACAGAGTGTGTGCTGACAATATAGTTAGGCGATGTGTTTCGGAAGCCGAAATGTTGCACATTTTGGAGGCCTGTCACTCATCTCCAGTTGGTGGTCATCATGGTGGTACTCGAACAGCTCACAAGATACTTCAGTGTGGATATTACTGGCCTACAATTCATCAAGATGCAGTGGATATAGTGAGGAGCTGTGATGTGTGCCAATGGCAAGGAGCCATCTCTCGGTGCCATGAGTTAGCCATGACACCTATTTTGGAGGTGGAATTGTTTGATGTGTGGGGTATTGACTTGATAGGTCCCTTTGTGAGTTCATATGGGAAGAAATATATACTAGTGGCTGTGGACTATGTGTCCAAATGGGTTGAAGCTGTTGCATTAACTGAGAATGATGGAAAGAGTGTCGCTGGGTTCTTGAAAAAGAACATCTTCTCAAGGTTTGGAACACCCAGAGCCATTATCAGTGATGGTGGGTCTCACTTCTGCAACAAAGTCTCTAGTGCACTTCTGACCAAGTATGGAGTAAAACAGCACAAGGGGCAACACCTTATCACCCACAGACGAGTGGTCAAGTAGAAGTTTCCAACAGGGAAATTAAAATAATTTTGACAAAGACAGTGAATGCCAACAAGACAGATTGGGCACGGAAGCTAGATGATGCCTTATGGGCATATCAGACAGCTTTCAAGACACCTATTGGTATGTCTCCATATCAATTGGTGTTTGGAAAGACGTGTCATCTGCCAATTGAGCTTGAGCATAGAGCACTCTGGGCGTTGAAGAAGCTGAATCTAAATTGGAGCAAAACCACAAACTTGAGGCTAGATCAGATCAATGAGATGGATGAGTTCCGTCTGAGGGCCTATGAGATGGTTGCACTGTATAAGGAGAGGATGAAGCTATATCATGACAAGCATATTGAGAAAAATGAGCTTTACTCCTGGTGACTTGGTATTACTTTTCAACTCCAGACTGCGTCTGTTTTCAGGAAAACTGAAGTCTAAATAGTCTGGACCTTTTAAGGTCACACAGGTTTTTCAATCTGGTGCTATTGAATTGGAAAATGAGAAAGGCGAGAGGTTCAAAGATAATGGTCAGCGAATCAAAGCATATTTAGGTGCTCCTGAGGATGTGAAAATTGTGGAGGAATGTAAACTTGATGAAGTCTGAGTAATCAAGTAACCTGCGTCGCGCCGCGACGTTAAATTGTGTGCTGTTTGGGAGGCAACCCAAAATGTAAGTATATTAGGTATGTTCTTGTTTTCCTTATTTTTCTTTATTTTTATAGAATCACTATGTGCTGAGGTGTGCAGGAGGGAATAAGGGGAAAATGCAGAAATTGGTGCAGATTGAACTTCATGTTCAGTATCACGAACCGTAGAGATTTTCACGGGAACTATCATGATCTGTCAACTTGAGGACTAAATTTGGAAGCTACTGGAAAGTGCATAAAATAGGGTTCACGGAGGGGTTCACAGTCCATCATATATTGTACGATCCATCTAACCTCTCGTGAACCTCAGGTAGGAATCTCAGTTCCAAGTCAACATCACGGATAGTTTCACGGACCGTGATTCCTTTTACAGGCAACTTCACGGTCCATCGTCTACACCAAGGTAAGTTTCTTTGCCAAGGTAATGTCACGAAAAGATCCACAGACTGTGATATCTTCCACGAGAAGTTTTAGGGCCCGTAATCTACTACACAGTAACACTAATGACCCGACCCGACCTGCGCATAACCAAACTTATAAATTAAAATGTGTTTATTGATTCCAAAGGGTAAAACATCAGTTTCTCTCTTTTTCTCCTCCATAACGGTTATCCAAGGAAGAATTGATCATCATTCATCAATAAATCCCACATCTACCCAAGAATCCAAACCTTAAGTGTTCAGTTGTGCAAGTGTGTTTAGCTATTTCCCGATTTTAGTTTCTTCAAATCCAAGTAAGTTGAGTTTCAATAGTTTGCACTGTTACATCTTGTCTATAATGACTTCAATTTTCTTGACTTCTGTATGCATTTATGATGATTAATTGCTAAACTATTACTTAATTGGAGTGGGTAAGTCAAAATTGGAAATTTGTAGTTATTCTTGTGTGTTTGTCGATCATAGGGGGGTCAAATTTGTAGGTCAGTTGGTGAAATTTAGGACTTAATATAGTTAAATAAGTAGTAGGGTAGGGTTGCAAGTATGATAAGATCCTGTATTTGTACAACAATGGGGATTAAGTGCAAAAATTTGATGTTGGGAAGAAGGTGGCTCACCTATTGCCTAGTGTAAAACTACGGCAGGTTGTACGGACCGTGGAAGACATTACGGGTCGTGCAAATTGTCGTAGACCACACTTGAAAATCACCCAAGCCATCTATGGTCCTCAGTTAAAGTTCACGGGCAGTATCACGGACCGTGGTTCACTCCACGAGACGTGAAACCTTTCGTTAACATCCCTTTGGTTAAATGGCCAGCAATTTCTTGTGCGCTCCGATCCTGTTTAAACTCTACGAGGGACATCACGGTCTGTGGTCTATACCACGGATCGTTCAAGTTCTCGTAGAGTTCCCTTGTTCGTAGTTTTTTTTCTTCTAGGTATTTAGTTTTTTGTTAGTATTGTGATTCCGTGGCCCTTCCCGATGATAGATTGGGTGACAACATTCTTAAGGCAAGGCGTCACGATGATATTACACAGGGGAAGTCTGAGTACCTGCTAGTTTGTCATTTTATTAATGATTGTACTAAATTGGTGTTTTTCTTTACAGGTACAATGGGTCCCAGAAGAAAGAATGCTAACAAACCTTCTCCTGTCACCGCTTCACAATCAGAGGGTCATGACGACTCCGAAGCAAGTGGGTCTGGGTGAAAATAAATGTTACACCTGAAGATCACTCGCCTCGGGCTACTAGATCATTGGCTAGGAGAGCTATTCTCCAGGACTCTCCTCCTCAATCTGAAGAGGGAGGTAGTAGTTCCGAGAATGGGGAATACTCAGGAAGTCAAACTGATACTGCTGCTTGTAACCAATCTGCAGATGACTAGGGGGACAGTGCTGAATCTGAAAGCTGTTCTCAGGCTGACACAAGTACTTCTCCACCTGTGACTACCACAGAAGGTGAAACTAGAGTACGAGAGGAAACAATTAATAGAGAGGATGAAGAGGAAATCACCAATGATGATACCATGGTGATGTATGTGAACGCTCAGGAACCTAACCCTGCATTGAGACCAAAACTGATTGCCTGTTATCGCTCCATGTGGACTGTCAACAGGTCTAAAGAGTTCATCGACAATGGTATTGTGAATAAAACTGAGGGCTTCAAGAATCGAGCAATTATTCCTGAGACTAAGGTGGTGGTAGCTGATGTCAAAGCATTCTCGGACATCTATCAGATATTTCAGCTCCATCAGTTCGATTGGATGGAAAATGTACCTGGTGAATAATCTAGCCATTTGACCAGAGAATTTTATTCCTCGTATGCAGCTACATTGATGAATTTTGCTGTGGATACAGAGACCATGAAGCGTGGACAGAAAGACATGGCTAGTACCTGGGGTCCACTCAACTCAATCATAGTTAGGGGCAAATCAATAGATATTTCTGAGGCATCGATTAATAGAATGTTATATGGCTCGGAATACACTGCACCCATTCCAGTTAGCCTTTTCGAAGGCAAACATCATGAGGTCACCAGTGATGCTACAATGGAAGATCAGACTTCTCGAGAAAGAGTTTTCCGCTGGATTGTGAAGCAAATTGCCATAGATGGAGAAAATGCAGGTTGGGTCACCACAACTCCAACAATTATCACTAAAACTTCGCTGTCTTTTCCGACCAAGGTTTCGTGGGCTGTTGTCCGAGCGCAATTGAGACCGACAGCTAATGATAACACTTTGTCCCCTTCCCTGGCCTCGTTAGTAGCATGTCTTATGGTAGGTTACCCGGTCAATGCAGGACGGATAATAGCAATCGAAATGAGAGATAGGGCGCTAAATGAGAGAGCTGCACTTCCGTTTCCCTGTCTGATAGGGAAATTATTCCGAGGAGCGAATATTCCTCCGAACAACCTAGTTGACAGATGGGGTGAAGCATTCAGACAAATCCAGGTTTCAAAAATCAAGGATGTCGCGAACCATCTCTTTGGCGCGAAATCTGCCGATGTGGTACTTTAGCTGTTGTTCCATATGTCCCACTTGATATACCCTAGGCAAGTAGAGATCTAAAACAGGGAGAATCATCACAACCGTCCACAGAGGCACCACCACTTCCAGCTTCAGCCTCCCAGACTCCAGGTACCTTGGTCACTATCCCTATGCCTTTTCTTGAGAAATTGATTGTAGATCAGCGCCAAACCAGGACATTGGTAGATCAGATTGTGCTTTGGATGCCCCAACTGATAGAGACAAAGGTATTAGCTGCGAAAAAGGAGATCAAAGATGAGCTGAAGAAGGAACTATCAGTCTTAAAGGACAGAATGGATGGTTTGGAGAACCTTGTTCAGGATTGTTTCCAAACTACTGGTTCAGCAGATACTGAAGAGTTTAGAGCCTAGTTGGCCAAGATGCGCACTCAAATTGCTAAGCTGGCTGAAAAGCCAGCACAGGTGCCTACTCCAGTCATGCCAGAGTCGTTGATTTAAATGTTAAGTCAGGCACCATCCACTCAAACACTCAATGATCTTTGGGCAGCACCCCCCACAAGTAAATCCGGCAAGAGAAAACACATAACTGGAGAACTTGATGAAGAGATTCCTACTGACCCAGCTAGAGAGGCAAGAAGGCAAGAAAAGAGAGCTCGTAGAGCATCAAAGAGGGAAGCTAAGGAGAAGGAAGCCCTTGAAAAGCATTAGCGAGATGCAACCTTAGTTGGAGCTTCTAGTAGTGGCGCACCTATTTCGACTAATGAGGACCACACTGATCATGTCCCGAGATCTGAGAGTGCACCCATTGATAAGAGTGCCAATGCTGATCCGACTACTAGCGTCTAGAGCGCCGTATGTATGACCCCTACTCCTAGCCTGTGTATTTGATTGTTTTATCCCAACTTTGAGGACAAAGTCCTTTTTATTTGGGGATGGGGGTGGTCATCAACCGGCTATAGCTGTTAAAAATGGAGGTTGTCTCTTTGTATTAATGTTTTGGGTGTTTTATGTATTGAGTTGTGCAGCAGCTACTCTTTGAATATTGAGGACCTGAATCTGAGTTTGACTATTAGGATATTTAGATGACATCTAAGATACTGATATGTTGAAAGTGGCTAATCTGACAAATTAATTGGTGAACCAAGAAACTAAAAAAAAATGCAATCATGTGTAGTGTGTGAGTAAGTTTTGATTGAAGCCTAACATTAGGAGCAGAAACTAGAACTTGCCTAAGTAGTCTTGCTTGAATCTGAAAATAACCGGATAGGAAAAGATCAGTAGGCCATTTTTGTTAAACCAGTAAAAAGCCAAAAATAAAAGAACCAAATGAAAAGCTTCTCACTTGAACCCAATTTGAGCCTTAAATCACTCTTTGTTTTTACCCAACATATATCAAATCCTTGGTTTCCCGAAGGTACACGATATCACAACTCATGCCAAAAGCCTAAGTTGAGGGTGATTCCAATCCGAACAGAAAGAAAAAGGGAAAAAGAAGGGTCAATCAGTGAGCTGAGAAAAAATAAAAAATAAATTTAAAAAATAAAAAAATAATAGCTATTGGGTCGAGCTAAAATAAAGAAAAAGAGAGAATCACTCAGAAAAGAGTATGTGAAAACGAAACTTTGGGAAACCAATGAATTAGTCACTCACGGAACCAAATATCCATTCCCTAGCCCGCAGCCTATGTTACAAGCAAATAAAGTCCTACAGTGATCCTATTCCGGGTGTTTGAAAGAGAAAGTGTATAAAACAAGGGCAAGCCTATGGTAGTTTGTTGTTAGTGTTAGAAATTTATTGAGAGCGTGAGCGTAGTACTCAGTCTCTACCATTATGAGTGAGGGACTTCTTTGGTGTGAGGACACAGTGGTTGCATTTAAAAGTAGATTGTGTAGGCTGATAATTCGCAGGTATAAGCATGATTGACTGTGAGTAATGAGATGTCATGTATTGATCCTTACATGTTAGACTCAGAGGTTTGGGATACAAATGATACTTGAAATAGTTGCTGCGTAGTGTCATAAATCTAGAAATGAATTGCGGGCTGATTGTATTTATTTGTTTTCTCATCACTTGAGGACAAGTAATGGTTCTAAGTTGAGGGTGTTGATGTGCCGCAAAATCGTAGAACATTTGATGCTTAATAACTATGAACTAATACAGGAATTAAGTGATATTTTGGGATTATTTGATGGGTTTGTTAATTGTGTAGGCAGAATCTGGGTTGTACAGAAAAAGAAGCAGAACTGATATCGACCAAGTGAAGTTCATGGCCAATGTAACGAACCGTTAACTTCATGACGGTCCGTGGTTGAGCTCGTGAAAGTGGGGAAGAACTGGGCCTTGAGAAGATGAAGAGCAAGAACAAGCAAGTGAAGATCACAGAGGGGTATACGGGCCGTTGTTCTTACCATGGACCGTGGTACCTACCGTGAAGCTGAACCAATATAAAAGCAGGAAAGAGTTGAAAAAAGGTTGCCCAAGTGAAGACCACGGGTGACTCACGGGTCGTGGTCCGCACTACGAACCGTGGTAGATCTCGTGGTACATTTTCCAGTAACCAAGTTTGAAGACTCACTCTGGGGAAGCTTCAAGGCAAGACCACGGAGGTCTTCACGGACCGTGAAGACCTTGACGGATCGTGGTAGTGGCCGTGACAAGGCCCAACAATTCAGTCCTAACTTGATTATCACTCATTTTAAACATTCTATTTTTGAATTTCTTTAGGTCGTTTTGGAAGGGCGGATTCATTATCAGATTTTTTGTACAAGAAATAACGAGGTTTACTTTGAGTTTGAGATTTTGGGATTCAAATTATCGTTTTTGGTTGGAAGTTGTTCATTTCGATCTTGAGATTATCAAGTGGTTGTTAATTTACCAGTCATTTTTGTAAGTACCTCTTAACATGTTTTCATTACCCAGTATTGATTCTTTGTGTAAAAACATGAGTGGCTAAACGTCACGACTGGGTATGTGGGATCTATGATGACATTCTAGTTGTGATTTCGTAAAATGAGTAAAAGGCAATCTTTGTTTACAACCTGTAGTTTACAGCATTCATTATCATTTTAGTCTATTGAGTGCACGCTTTAGACAAGCCTGTATCTGGTGTTTGTTCGAGAGAAAAGAATTAGTTGGGAAAAGGCTAAACTAAGTTTACGAATTGGAGTTAAATTTGGATTTCGAGAGAAAGGATCTTTAAGACCATATCAAATTAAGCGAATTCCAATATCGATAACACTCTAAGTTCGAGAGAATTGGAGTGAATATTATCTGGTTAGGCTGAGAAGCGTCAAATTTATTTAATTCGCAAAGGTTCTGTAAACATTGATTTACCTGACACTCAATTTACGGGAGAGCATTATAATCGATGTCATAGTGAACACTAAACATGGTTTCCTCAAATTGATTGAATCAACTTACAACAAGATATTTTGTGAACTGCATAACTATGTATTGCTAGAATACTTTTCAATTAGACCCAAATTTACTTTCTTTGTTAATTGTTAGGAAATAATAACGACAATTGAGTAAACGCGACAGTGAAACTTTATCTGTAGAGAAATTCTCTGTGGGATCGACCTCAACTCTGGTTGAATTCTGTAAATTGACAACGACCGTTTACATTCCTTATTTGGGGTGTAAGTTTGGACGTATCAGAAAACCCAATAACCACAGACTATCGATTCAATAGTTTTGGTTTTAAAACCTCTCTCTCGAGCAAATCAAAAACACGAAGATAAAATTGTATTTGCAACTACAACCCCATTAAATTCAAACACAACTACTGAAAGAAATCACCTTTAAACTACAAAATAACTATCTATAAGCAATAGCCAGTAGTAAATTCAACCCATATTCACATACTCACACTCCAAGAATTAGGGTTTTAGCTAGACATAGTAAAGAGATAGAAATCAATATCGAAAAGTGTTTCCATCCAATGGGTACGATAGATATTGTCTTTACACATGTCTAAGATGAAGAATCTTCAATACCCACTCCCAATTGCTTAGAAATGGAAACCTTCAAATCTTCAAAGCTAAGGAACAAAGTCTCCAAAACTCTAAGTTCTAAAAACTGAAAATAATGTTTGATACTGATTGCATACAAAATCTGATTCTAAGCTAAGAATTTAAACAATTAATTTATAATTGTCAAAAAATGTGTTGCGAAGGACCACTCGGTGCAGTTAGTCGGGATCGCCAATCCACTCAGCGATCCTCCCTTTGATCTGGTTCATCGCCTTTTTGTATTGGCCTTTAGCAAATTCAAGTTCTGTAACATTGGGCGATGGAGTACTGCATCGCAGAATCATTCGGCAACTCGCCGACTGCTCCTTTATCTCGCCGACTCAATTTTCTCCTTCAGATCTTGAAACACTAGAACATTAGGCGAGATCATAGCCATTCGGCGACTTGCCTAATGGCTTAGGCGATCCTCAGGCCGTCTTTTCTTCTTTCTTTTTAGCTGCCTTGTTCCTTTCTTCCCAATAGTGTCCATGCTTTGTCTCTAATTCGAAATACCTGAAACTCAAGGATTTTCATCAGTTATTTTGACAAAATATGCATTTGAGGACACTAAATCTATAAAAATAAAGCCCTAAAAGAGTCCAAATCGTGGACTCATCAACATCCCCAACTTAAACTTTTGCTTGTCCTCAAGTAAAACTCAAGTTCAGCAGTTCAAAAAGGATGTCTCAAACAATTTTACACAAGACTTAATCATGAATGCACATAAAAAGACTCAACTTACTCGTGAAAGGATAAATTGTGCACTCAAAGATTCAAGTTGTGACTCACCATTACCAAAGAATCTCAAGCTCATTATACTTGCTTCAAATGCAAGTTCAAGCTCAACAAAGGTATTCAAATGCCCTCACTAGAAGAATGATTCCATATTCACTCAATGGTTCAATAAATTAAAGTTCCAGAATCAAGATCAACACTCACACTCACAAAGATAAACACAATGCATAATTTCACCCATAAGTTTTCCCTTATTTTCCAATCGACTTTTACTTCAGCTCATTCAAGATCAAAAAGGTCTTTTCAAGTCTTGTAATGGGGCTGAGTGCAATGGTATGGTCATTTAGGCTTATAGGCTGAAATCCTCATGAAATGTGATGTGAACAACACCTTCTTTCCTTCTCTTTATCATTTTCATTCAAGCTCAAAAGCCACCTCTTATTATCTTCCATGAGTTATTGGAAATCCCATTTTCTTTGTATTTCCACAACCTTATTTCACAACTTTTTCTTTCTTTTTTTTTTCAATCATTTCTTATTTTTCTCTTCTTTTTTTTATATGGAGGAGTTCCATTTTTCTCAAAACATGGGCAAAAAGGACTTCTTTGCATTTTCTTGATTTACCTTTTCTTTTCACCACATCCTCAACTTAGGCTTTTGGCCTAAGTTGGCTATTTACACAAACTACAAATCATGAGGATTATGGGTAATGGATTGATAAGAGTCACAATGTTATCAAGTTTCTTCTGAGAAAAAGGTTAAGGCTCAAAGGGTGCTCAAAAGAGGTTCACATACTCACAAGGTAAGCCACAAAAGATGTCTAATTTCAAATTGATTTACAATTTTTAAAGTTTCCTAAGATCATCTCAAGAAATTGCATCACTTAGTCAACCGGACAAATTCTAGGTGTCATCACACATGGTTCACGGTAAGCTGATGACACAAGACATTGACACCAATGTCAAACAAGACTTCACACTTTCGCTAGTGTACAATGTTCATCACAAGAGAGTCAATTCGATACTTGGCTAGTCACAATGAGATACAAAGAGTTCACATACTGCCTATGCAACTTCAATTGGCTTCATCGTAGCCGCGCATTTATTTTTGTTCGATTATGAGCACTATTCGACTCATCGATATTGATCAAACCGATACTCAAATTCGCAAGAGAACAACCACATTCAACACATACGAGAGGTGGCAAAAATTTTTTTGGAAGGGTAAAAAATTATTTACAATTAAAAACAAGGAGCCACAAGCTCAAGCATCCACAAAAGCAGTGTAAAAACATAATTTTTAGCTCAAAGCCCAAATATAAACAAAACAAGAATTACGAATGTCACACAAAAGGTGGGCTTTACCCCACCATAAATAAAAGCATTTGTCCTCAAATGCAAACAAAATTATCCAAAAGTCAACAGGAAAGTAAGATAGAGAGGGAGGTAAATAGGGGATCATGTCTACGCAGTCTATTCATCTGTCTAGGCATCAGTGCGTGGTGTAGCAGTCTGGTCTCGGGCATCCGTGCCTGGAGTTCCTTCAAAAGGAACAATAGCACCAAACTCACCAGGAGTTGCTATCGGTGTGTTCGCCAAGAATTTCCGAACAGCTGTATAAAGTCCCCGAGCCCATGAAGGAATAAGGAGGTCTCGAGGAGTAGTCTTCCTGTCACAAATGGGTCTCTTGCCCTTGCCTTTGTTTCCAGGTGAAGGTTCTTGCTTTCCCTCCTTGGAAGGCTTTGATCCTCCTTAATTTATTTAAAATTTTGTGCTCTTATCTCTCGGGGTGGCATGCTTCGCCCATCAACATTTGGTCTAGCCATGTCTGCAAAGCATTGAGACAAAGTTAGGAAATATTCGAACAAAACCACAGAAAATCAGTTTTAAAGTTATGGAAATTTGGTGAAGGGAATGGTCTTTTGGTGTATCACCAACAACTTTCGGAGAGCAAAAATTAACTCGCCGAGAGTTACAGTGCAAAAAGGGTTCAGGGGTGCAGATAAGGGTGATCAAGAAGACTTTCAGCGAGTCACCGAGTGCTCTCGGTGACCTCAAGCTTCTCGCCGAAAGTTACAGAACTAGTCATCAAATAAAGCATGAAATTAAAGGTGAGATGGGGACATTAAGCGAACCGCCGAGTGGTTCGGCAAGCTCGACTCAGCTCGCCAAATGACCCAACGTGCCTACTTTTAACCCAACTTCTCAAATTCAACCCCGCAACCCCCGAAAACAAAATCAAAATATGCACTACTCAAATTAAAAGTAGACCCATATCACCCAAATTTGGCCAATTGACGATATTTGCCCTTAAGAATGATGTCACCCGCTCTATCATTAGGCAAATTACACTGTTTCGCTCAAATACAAGATACACAGACGTCACCCAACTAAACTAGACAACATGCAAGCACAACCCCACAAAATTTAAATCATTTCAATGCACAAGAATACGGGATTTCAACAATCAAAACAATACGGGCAAGATTATCAGCTTAAAATAAGCATTCAAACATACTAATCCTATCAAGATAATAATGTTGCAAATGAGTATAATTCTGATAAAAATGAACTCGGGGTTTGGAAAACCAATATTTTATGCTGATTTAGATAAGATTGAAATGCTAGGCGGCAATGTAATGCAACTCTGAGCACCAATCAACAGCTAAAATACTTCTCAAAATGTGACAATATAAAAACTAAGGTGCAGGTGTGAGTTTGTGAAGACTTAAAGAGTGGGAAAGTGAAGGAATTTGAAAAATATAACCTTTTGGCCTTAAAAACCGTCCAGTGTTCGCCCGTTCGGCGACATTAGTCTTATTGGCTGATTCGCTCGGCGAAGCGCCCAGTCGATAGTTACCTCGCTGAATTTTACAGGCCTTCCAGTTGATTTGGAGGTCCAAACGACAGACTATATCGGTGTCGCCGACTAGGCCGGTGACTCGCCAATAATTTCCTAGTTTTTGCCGAAAGTTACAGACTCCAAGTGAAATTTGTCTTGAGTCCAATGGCGGTCTGAGTCGGGGTCGCCAACCCTCTCAGCGATGTGCCGACTGGACCTTTTTCTCACCAATTTCCTTCATTTTGAAAAATTTCCACACGTTAACCTGCACAACCAACACACCATTATTCTAAACAAAGAAAGGTAAACAAATAAGAAAACTTGGGTTGCCTCCCAAGCAGCGCCTTAGTTAACATCGCGGCACAACGCAAGTCCACCTTCAAATCTCATTCTTGGGGTTAGTCATAGTATCACTAGGCAAACCCCCCTACTGCCTCGAGTTGAGATGAGACAATATATGACCCATTTGGGTCTCCAACTATTTGATCGACACTGAATGAGAGGTGACGGTGTGGCTAAGGGTACACACATCTACTTTTATTTCTTTTAAAATTTTGTCTGATCCTTCAAATTTTTTGAGGATACGAGAGAGCATATCCTCAGACCTACCACCTTCCGAATCCTTTAGATTATGGCGCTCATGGGGAGGCAAATATCTATCTTTCTCCCCATCTTTCCAATTTGGATTACGGTCCCTCCATTCACGATCTCGATCTTTCCAACCTTCATTCCTAGCCCAACCTTGGTTACCACCCTACCTCGGGTAGTTTGAATGATAGCCACCGCCTTGGTTGGCTAGGAAATTTACTACTTCATTATACAAGGTTTCAAACTTGTATCTATCTGGATAAGCACACCCGACACCCACGAACTTGACACTTCGAGCACCAGCTCCCATGACATTTTAAAACAAAATATCAAGTTATGTCATGATCTTGGCCATGTTTTGGTCCCTCTCTTGGTCCTTCTCCATCTGTTCCTTAGTCAATTTGAACGTGAGAGGGGAGACCTGGTCTTCACGGTATAGCACGCCCTGTTTATAGTAGTCATGCCATCTAAGAGCTGAGCCGCTATCACATAAGGTTGCTGCATCAAACCTCCCAGAGAAAGTTGGTCAGCAACACCCTTACTTACTGAATCAAGACTCCGGTAAAAATACTGCAGCAACACGTTATCTGGCAAGCCATTGGTTGGGCATTGAAGCACCAACTTCTTAAATTACAGCCAAGTTTTATGAATTGGCTCGTCTTCTAGATGCTTGAAGCTCTGAATGCTGACCCGAAGAGTAATCATCTTCGAGGGAGGGAAAAATTGCACTTGAAATACGATGACCAACTCCTCCCACGAAGTGATTGATTCACGTGGCTATTCAGCCTGCCACTTGCACGCTTCTCCCATCAAAGAGAACGGGAACAACCTCAACCGAACCGATTCTTGAAGGAGAATGGTTTGCATACATCCACAAAGTTTCTAATGTGCTCATGGGGATCCTAATGAGCCAAACCACTGAAAAGCCCTTTTAGTTGCAAGAGTTGCAACATAGTTCTCATAATGTGAAATACCGCATTCCATTCGGCCAGAGGCAAGCGAATGGCACCAATACCGCCCATGAGATGGGGGTCATTAGCATGAGGCTCGTTGACATCGTTGAGGTTTCTGATGTCGTCTTGATAGCCTGCTTGGCTGCCATTGCTATCGTTAACGCAGATACTTTCTGTTTTCAATACAAACAAGCAAAACAAAATTGAAAATAAAGTAAGTAGAACTACAATTAACAAGAGCAAAATTCAACTTAACCAAAAATTCTCAATTAACACCACTCTCCGGCAGTGGCGCCATTTTGACTTGACGTATCTGGGCGCTTCATCCAATACTAAGCGTCCACGGTCGTTCAATAGTAATATAACCCAACTAATGAGTTGGGGTCGAGTCCCAAGTGAGCGGTTTGCAATTGACAATTAAAAGAAAAGCATAAATGTGTTCGAGTCAATTATAGCTATAAACATTTACGAAGAAAAACATATAAAATTAAAGGGTGACACAAGTGTCAATTATCGAAGGGTGTTTTGTAATCAATTATCGATGAAAACGACAACTAAAAATCAGAATGCAAATATGGAGACAGGATTCTTGGGATGTGATAGGAATATGGCTAAAATAAACAACCGGATAAATGCTATTGATAGTAAATCGTTGTAAATTGGTAACTAAGCTAGACTTTAGTGGACGTAAATTTTCTCTCAAACAATTTACCCGAATCAAATCGGTTTCTCTCAAACACCGATATGCGGCAATGAAGCACAACCTTCACCTTAGTCCATTCACTCTCTCGAGCTGAATGTGTGGGAGAGGGTTTAGGATTCACTCTCTCGAGCTGAACCCACAACAACCGAATAACCACAGACTATCGATTCAGTAGTTTTGGTTTTAAAACCTCTCTCTCGAGCAAGTCAAAAACAGGAAGATAAAATTGTATTCGAAACTACAACCCCACTAAATTCAAACAAAACTACTGAAAGAAATCACCTTTCAACAACAAAATAACTATCTATAAGCAATACCCAGCAGTAAATTCAATCATATTCACATATTCACACCCTAAGAATTGGGGGTTTAGCTAGACATAGTAAAGAGATAGAAATCAATACCGAAAAGTGTTTCCATCAAATGGGTACGATAGTTATTGTCTTTACACACGTCTAAGATGAAGAATCTTCAATACCCACTCCCAATTGCTTAGAAATGGAAACCTTCAAATTTTCAAAGCTAAGGAACAAAGTCTCCAAAACTGTAAGTTCTAAAAACAGAAAATAATGTTTGATACTGATTGCATACAAAATCTTATTATAAGCTAAGAATTTAAACAAGTATTTATAGTTGTCAAAAAATGTGATGCAAAGGACCACTTGACAGAGTTAGTCAGTATCGCCGATCCGCTCGGTGATCCGCCCATTGGTCTGGTTCATCGCCTTTTTGTATTAGCCTTCAGCAAATTCAAGTTCTATAACATTGGGCGATGGAGTACTGCATCGCGGAATCATTCGGCGACTCGCCGACTGCTCTTTTATCTTGCCGACTCGATTTTCTCCTCAGAGCTTGGCACACTAGAACATTAGGCGAGATCATAGCCATTCGGTGACTCGCCTAATGGCTTAGGTGATCCTAAGGCCGTCTTTTCTTCTTTCTTTTCAGCTGCCTTGTTCCTTTCTGCCCAATAGTGTCCATGCTTTGTCTCTAATTCCAAATACCTAAAACTGAAGAATTTTCATCAGTTATTGAGACAAAATATGCATTTGAGAACACTAAATCTATAAAAATAAGCCCTAAAAGAGTTCAAATCGTGGACTCATCAATGATGCCTAACAGTACATGTGTTTTGTATTGATACTACTCTTGCTATGTCTTTTGACATAGTTTGGATGCAAGTTGGTGATGTTTCATTAGGTGAAGATGAAGAAATCCTCTAGCAGCTTATGTTCTTCCTTTCGCATGGTGGGAGTTGTGTCTTTTATTTGTCATGTCCAGTTGTACTCTTAGTAGCTCTTATACCTATTTAGACTAGATCCTTGGGAGGTGTTAATTACTATACAAATCTTAACTCGAAATTGTTTTAAAGGTTGTTAATTATGAATTTCGTTATTATATTTATTTCCATTTATTCAGATTTCCGCATGTTTTAACTTGTTGGGATAATAGGGTTCTCCTACTTAGGTGGTAGTATAAAGCTGCCCGCATGGCCCGGTGGGTTAGGTCATGATAAATAGTCAATAATTGGGATGCTACCGCGAAACTAAAAACATAACTTACCGACTAATGTCTTTGAGAATATTATAATTTACTTTGTTTTTATTGTATTTATTTTTTTCCTGAAGGAAGCAAATAAAAATAGTGTTGTGGAACACGTCTCTTTATTTGTACTATGTATAAAAAATAATACTATTTTTATTAATGATTTTAGTTAACTTAATTATGGAGTTGAAGTTTTGATTTTGATTTTTATTTTTGGAGATTAAAATGAGTTAGAACCATTTTACTTAATTTTTATCTTTCCTAATCTATTTTCCCCTATTCATATTGGTGATTGCAATTAATTCATTATAATCCATCCTAATGCAGTTCAGTTCCTTATTTTCCACAAGTTTAAGTAAGAAAATGTATTAAACAAAACAGGTGTACTCTACAACTTGATAATAATAGACATCATATCTTCATTAATTTTCATATGATCTAAACTTCATTGCAATTAATTAACATAAATACAAGAAAGTATACACAAACTTAGTACTACATTATTTAAGGACCAATCATCAATGAAAAAAATAAGTGTCAATTCTACAAACATGAAACTCTTTTTTGCCTTTGTTTTTCTTGCTTTCTTGCTTTTTGGGTCTGAAAAAATGGTTCAAGCTATTCGACCATATGAGAGTTTAACCACAAAAGGTGAAAAAATCTTACAACCTTTTTTGGTGGTTCACAAAATTTCAAAACTGCATGATGGTCTACGTAACCCAGGATCTTCACATCGTTTGGTTCCTGGGGGTCCTAACCCACGACAGAGTTCAGATCACCCGCCAGCAGCACCGATAAAGTCAAACAAAATTATATATACAAACTTAACCTTGTAGCTTCTTTTTTTATTAAAGAAAGTTTTTGTCATTTCTCTTAAACCTAGATTGGAAGCATACTTATGATTATTAGATACTCATATCGTTACAATTGAAAACAAATTGTTTTTTTTATATAATATGCATATTTAGTCCATGAATGAAATAGCAATTCAAAAATGAGTAGTCTTTGTACCAGTATTGAAAGTCTATAGTTATAATTATCTTACTCTTTTTTTTCTTGGGGGTGGGGGGTGGGGAGGTCAAGATAGAAATAATAAATTGAGACAGTAAAATATCTTGGCTACTTACAAAATCATGAATAGAAGAAAATATCTTGGCTACTTACAAAATCATGAATAGAAGAAAATATCTTTCTAAGATCTCATATCTATAAAAATAAAAAAAGAAAAATTTTGTGTGTGCGTGTGGTTTTGCGTGGTTGTGTGTGTGTATATAAAATAAAGATCTCTAGTAAAGAGACCATATAACTAATAATAATAATTGTAATTAGCCAAAAAATTAATTATTTCGATATTTGTTTAGGGGTGGGCGTAATTTCATATATCTGAGGTATTTAATATTTTGTTCTAGGTGTGAATTGGGTAGTAAATTGATTTTTTGGACTGAAATAGTGTTATCAAAATGGGGTAAATGTTAAGTATTTAA
>JAJOOF010005767.1:0-21171 GCA_029582545.1 Solanum lignicaule
ATAAAAAAATAAAGAGGCAAGCCATAGAAGAATAAATTGATGTTTAGTAAAATAAAAAATAAAAATCGACAATGCACCATAACATATATAGACAACTAGACTTAATTTAAAAATATTGTACAGCATGTGAATGAAGTAGACTAGAATCAAATTAATGATTAAAATGTATTAAATACTTATAATTATTTATGAAAAATAATATTGTATATTCAAATAATTATTAAATTTATGTGTATAATTATCGACTCAATTTTTTTATTTAGTAAAATAAAAAAAATCATCTATTATCAATTTTAAAATTTTAAAATCAAACTAAGTCAAATATCGGTTTGGTTTGATTTTTTCCCAAACTGTGAACACCCTCAATGAGAGGTGTATTTAATTAAACTAATTTTATTAATGACACTTTAAACTTATAAAGCTGGCTACCTCTATTTTATGTAGTTAGTTAATACTACATATCTTAAAAGCCATCAAAATTTAAAGGCCAGTTTTACAAAGTGATGGTTAGACTAGTTTTGTTATATGAGGCGAAGTGTTGGTCGATTAAGAACTCTCACATTCATAAACTAAAATTAGTGGCGGAGGTGAGGATGCTTCGATAGATATGTAGATATATACTAGAAGAGATATGATTAAAAATGAAGATATACGAGATAAGGTGAAAGTGATTTTGGTGAAAGATAAGATGCGGGAAACGAGATTGAGATGGTTCAGACATATGATGAGGAGAGACACGAATGCCCCAGTGTGGAGATGTGAGAGGCTGGTTATTGATGGATTAAGGAGAGGTAGAGATAGACCAAAAAAGTATTGGAGATAGGTGATTAAATAAGATATGATGCAGTTACAGCTCATTGAGAACACAACCTTAAATGAGAAAGTGTGGAGGATATGGAGCAGGGTTAGAGGGTTAGGCAGGAGGGTGTCCATACTAGGTAGGAGTGCATTGGCTTGCTTTTCATTCTATTTGTTGTAGTATTACTCTTGTTTCCTATTCTTTGATTTCTAGTTATTATATATGTTGTTTCGTGTAGTTGATTATAATATTATATTGTTATAGTATTACTCTGCTAAGTCGTTCTAGAAGTAGAGGTCAAATTTGCGTATACTTTATTATTTCCAAATCCTATTTATTGGACTATACGAGAAATGCTGTTATTGTGATTAATACTAAGAATTATACAAAGAAACTTAAAAAGAATCTTTTAATTTGCTATGAAAAATTAAAATGAAATATCCAAAAAAGTAGGCCAAAATAAAATGAAACTGAGGGATTCCATTTACATATATATGAACAAGATGGATTAATAAAGTCAATTGGGTACTAGTTATAACTAATGAAAAATAGGACTTGTTAAAACGTCAAAATTCTTCCCCTAGGTTTGCTCTGTTCCGAAAATAAGGCATCAGCTCACTACTACAATGGCTACTTCAGCTTCTGTAAAGCAGATTTTGGGCGATCTAAACAAGGATTCATTCGTAACCCTTTTGGGGAAACTGATAGGCGAGTCTAAATATGTACAGAACAATCCGCCGGAGCTTATCCCGGAGGAAGACAGGATTGTGAATCACGTTCTTGATACACTTCTTCCTTATAGCACCACCACCGGCGGCGGACCACTGATCATCAATCATGTTACTTATAAGCCTAATAGGGGTAATCTTATTGTGGAGTACCCGGGTACTCAGCCCGGAAAAATCTTGTCTTTTGTTGGAATGCATATGGATGTTGTCACTGCCAACCCTGATGATTGGGTATGTAAATGCAATTATTTTGCTACCCCTTTTTGATATTTCGAATTTACTATGTGAAGTTGGTTGCTTTTTTTTTTTTTTTTTTTGTTGCTTAGGGTGGTAAAGTTTGTGCTACTTTGCTTTATTTTTATATGTTGGTGTTTGAGTGGATACCTAATAGGGGAGTTTGTTGGTGTTGATCTGGCTTAAGCATTATGCTTATAGTGGTGGAAGAAAGTATTAGAATCTTGACTGCAGTGTAGATTGGCAGAGAAAGCATAACATCAAAGTTTAAAATTTGAGAAGTTAAATTTTTTGTAAATTATGCTTCTTTATAAGTCGGCAATGATAATGATCTCTCATATAACGGTAAAACAATTCTGTATTCAGGAATTTGATCCCTTTTCATTGAGCATCGATGGTGATAAACTTCGAGGACGTGGAACTACTGATTGTTTAGGTCACGTGGCTCTTGTATCCGAGCTTATGAGACGGCTTGGGGAGACAAAGCCACAGTTGAAATCCACGGTGGTTGCTGTTTTCATAGCCAGTGAAGAGAACTCATCTATCCCTGGGGTTGGTGTGGATGCATTAGTGAAGGATGGATTGCTTGATAAGTTAAAGCAAGGCCCTCTGTAAGTAACTGTATGCTATGGTATCAAGTTTCATTGCAGAGACATAGTGAATTTATTTGTATTGTTGATTTCTCTATATAGATTCTGGATTGACACAGCAGATAAACAACCATGCATTGGTACTGGTGGCAGTATACCGTGGAAACTTCATGTAACCGGAAAACTTTTCCACAGTGGTCTGCCCCACAAGGTACTCTTTTTCTTTCTACTGCTTGACATCCAAGCTCGTCAAACTTATTTTTATACTTAATGCCCCATCTTGTTATTTTAACAAGAGGTTCCATTGCAGTATAAAAGATTATGAAATTGGAGAAGAAAAAGTATGTTCCATACAGGAATTTGTTTGCACAAGATTACAGTATTATGTTGATTTTATCTATGTGACAAATCCTGGCATTCTCTTTGTTACCAAATTTCTTTTGTAAAACAAAAGAAACATCATGGCTTATGCTGGTATTACTTTCATCAGCTCCTTTTATCTCCACTGTTATGAATGTTAATCTGCCATTTTGAAGTACCTGTTAATTAGAGGAAAATTGTTCTATAAAAGAATGTTGACAGAAGATTCAGAGTTGTTATGATTATTCCGCCAATCTTACTACTCTATTTATAGAACTGAAAGTCCAAAATGCATTTGTGGGTGACTGCCTAAATGCATTTGAGGCTAAATGCATAGATCCATTGGGCTCTTGTTCTCTTAGATGCATCAGGGGATAGAAGCTTAGATGCATCAGGCTGTTGTTCTTTTAGAAGAATCTGTGGGGTAGAAGCTATCTGCATAAAGGCTTTCCTACGACACATGTGTTTTTTTCTTCTTTTATTTATTCACTTCATTTTTTTCTTTATTCTTCTTTCTTTTTGTCTTCTCTAGTAATTCTTCCTGTAAGTTTTATCAGAAAATGTGGTATTTGAGCATTGGTTTATATGAAAACATTGTATTGTTAATTATTATAAATACTTATATGCATCAAATTCTCCCACACTTAAATATTTGCTCGTTCTTGAGCAAAGGAAACAAATAACATAGTAGAGGAACACTGTAAGCAAAATTATGCAACTTTAAGTAAACAAGAATCAACTAAGACAACCCACAAATCTAAACAACCTCTAAATATACTCATGCTCACCTATTAAAAACTGAATCACAATGTTTCTTTATTTGAAGTTTGTCTCACATGAAGTCGCAATGTTCCACAATATATATATGCGGGGGCGGATCTACCTTGGCGGCAGGGGGTTCACCCGAACCCCCGCGTCGGAAAAATTACACTGTACTTATAAGGTCAGATTCGATATTTATGGTTATATATAACAAAATGAACCCCCTTAGCACAACAAAGAATCTTAGCTCAGTGGTCTGGGCAGTGGCGGATCTAGGATTTCAAGGTTGTGGGTGCTCCCTTAGCTATAGCGGCGGATCGAAAATTTCGACTAAGGAGTGTCAAAATATAAAGAAGTAAAATCGTGTAGAAGCTAAGGAGTGTCTATATATATATATATATATATATATATATTATTTTTAATTGTTTTTACCTAACTACACGTATAATCTTCCGACAAAGAATTGTCGGTCGACACCCCTCGAGTATATTCCGTTATTGCTTAGCTATCAATCACAAATATAAGTGCACAAGTTTAACACTTGTTATGAAAAAGGACAATCATAGTTAAGCACGATAATAAAAAAAAATTAAAGAAGAAAAATTACAATAAAAATTATCTTGGATAAAAAAAAATGATAAAAAAAGTTAGAAAAGGCCACTAGCGAAAGAGAAAAAGCAACAATCTGCATGGGAGAAAAAAAATAAAAATGAAGTCCAATTAGAATAAATAAGTAAGAGAAGAGCTTATTTTTAAACTAAAAATAATGTCTTTGGAGGGAATCGAACCTCTGGCAAAGAAATAAAAAGAATGAAAGACCTTGAGCACCCACAATAAACCACCACGCCAATTAAGTCATTGTTCCTATGGGTGCTCTCTAATAAAATATATACAATTCTTCTTTCTTTCTATGTAAATATATATAATTCGATACGAGATTAATGGGTGCTCGAGCACCCATGTAGGACCATGTAGGTCCGCCCCTGGGTCTGGGGGTTTAGAAATATGCCCATGATCGCGTGTTCGATTCTCTTTAGTGCGCAATCATTTTTTATATGGCTTTCCTTAGGGCAGTTGAACTTTCAACTGTACTAGGAGTTATTTAATAGTTAATACACATTGCTTTCAACTGTACTCGGGATGAGAATTAATAATTAATTAACATTTGATTGTTTTTATTAATTGTTTCATCAATAATATTTGCATAAATTATGTGTAAAATTCTATATTATTTTACGAAGAATATAATATAAAATAAAAATTAGGTACTACTAATAAATATGTTTAAAAGCTAAAATAATAAAACTAATAGTGTGATTGACTAAATTTCTAAAATTTGATAGTATGAAAATTACTTTTTATCAAAGTATTTTTGTATATTAATAATTTGTGTTTGACTAATCAATTTGATTATTTTTTTTGTTAATATTAGAGTTCTATTTGTGGTTGACCAAGATTCCAAAACTGTTTTTGAAGAAAAATATTAATTTCAAAGATAACATATGAGTGAAAGGAAATTTTCATCTTTAATCAAGAGGTCTCGGGTTCGAGCCCCCTTGGGTACGGAGTCACCTTTGTTAGGGAGCGCTTTACTCCCCAATGTGGGACTTCCCGGCGCGAATCCGAATTTAGTTGGGCTCCAATGTGGGTACCGGACACCGGGTGGGAAACCAAAAAAAAAAGAAAGGAAATTAATTCAGAAAAAGTTGAACATTGCAAAGTGGAAGGGAAGAAAAAACACAACAAATTTTAGAAAGGTCTCAATGTAGTAAAAATGTTAAACGGGACATGACAATGAGAGTTAAAATTTAGTGGGTTAAAATTAGTGTTGTCCTTCACTGTGCCGCTCTTTTTAGTTATCCTGTAATTTTCGCACGTTTACTTCATATATATTTTGAACTCCCTGGATGAAAATTCTAGATCCGCCACTGTATATATGTATATTCTCAACAAAGAAGTACCTCATGTTATTGAAATTTTCTATAAGCTTATCTATAATATGGCCCTCTACTAATATAGAAGTTTTTAAATTGGAATCATATAGGACTTTTTCAAGGTTATAATGTTGGCTTCGTGATACATATAGATAAGAGTGAGTGAAGTACTGTAACGCTTAAGCACAACAACCTTTCTCTAACCCTTTTCACAATTTTCCTTGTTTGATTAAAAATGTGTGTCAACTTTCTTTGTTGCTTTTCCCTTTTTTTAGACCTCAAGACAACAATTTTCTTTGCTTTAATTCACATGACAACATTCTCAAAAAACACAATAAGCTCAACAATCACGCTTTCACCTTTCTTTAACAACTGCTCCCCCCACTTTTAGTTTTTGCAATCAAATTAACGTTTGAAGTGCAGAAAAAAGGAATAGAGTGAGCAATTTTTGCATTCTCTAACTCTGATTCGGGCCTATCTGACTCTGTTGTTATATTCCCCCAATTGCCTTCATTATGTCTTTTGAGGATAAATGGAGTGGAAGACCATGTAACCTAATCCACCAATAAAAAGAAAGGCATTGTACACCCATTCACGTTCAAATTCTATCGGAGCACAGCCAGATGTCTGAAACTTGAGTTTCAAATGAGTTTTTTCCCATTTCCTATAGAAGTGATATGCATCTCTTTCTGGAGGAAAAGAAATTGACATCCACTCCTTTCATAAACTTGAATTCCTGGTGGAGAGTGCCAATTGTATGTACCCATCTGCTCACATCTGAACTTGTTGGTACCTATGTTATCCTCACCATCAAATCTACCTACAATGCATCTTCCCAGAAGGTCCTCTTCTCATGGATCAGTGATTCTCTGATTTTTGTTATGCTGTCCTACTGTACATGACTATGCTTGGGCTCTTTAGAAAGCCACCTGCTCT
Source organism: Solanum lignicaule (assembly GCA_029582545.1). Classification (NCBI taxonomy): domain Eukaryota; kingdom Viridiplantae; phylum Streptophyta; class Magnoliopsida; order Solanales; family Solanaceae; genus Solanum; species Solanum lignicaule. The sequence goes on from JAJOOF010005767.1 coordinate 6,344, forward strand.
TCTTTACAGTATCAGCATATGTGCTCTGCAATTTGGGAAATCAGGCTCTGATGGAAGTGAATAGCCGTTATCCATGAATTTTTCAGTTTATTTGCTAGATCATCCCATCCGCTATCATTTTCTTGAAGTAAGAGGGATGATCATTTGGACCCTTGTAATACCACAAAACTAAGGAACCTCCTATATTTGTTTAACTTCTAGGAGCAGAAATATGCATATGCTTGTTCCTTTGAACTTCCATTTTCCTGAGTCTGGTACCATGGCCTATGGAAGCCAAGTAGAGTAATTGACACAACCAGAGAAGCAAGTTTCTGGTAATATTCAATCTGCTAGTTGAGTTTATCTCTGTGCTCGACCCCACTCATACCAAGTTTCTGAATTCTTACTTGGACTGGCTCTCTGTGATGTCATAAGACTTGTGACCTGCAATGAAAATATATTCTGCTATCCATTAATGCACTGACTAAGTATTATTTACTCAATCACTAGAATTGAATGATTGACCAAAAACAGAGGCTCTTCAGTTGAGTTTGAACTAGAGAGAAGGGAGAGTTACCTTTCTCCCTCTAGCATATCTATTTTACTCACGAAACCTCCTTGGATCAATACAACTTTATGTTCTGGAAAACAGTAAACATGGATACCTTCTCTCTTTGTTGAAACCTTTTAATACTCCAATGTGTTTGTAACTTTGTACGACATTTATGGCAAATGGTTAGGCTATCAATCCTCTGGAGCTTGCTATGGAAGCACTCAAAGAAATTCAGTCCCGCTTCTATAGAGATTTCCCAGCGCATCCTAAAGAACAAGTCTATGAATTTGCTACACCATCGACCATGAAACCAACTCAGTGGTTTTGTAAGTTCTCAAGTCTTAGTACGATGAATTTGAAAATTTTGAGCTTATTTTCTCCAGTTGTTTTTATGTGCTAAATTATTCGCTCACGCAGATCCTGGGGGTGGAATCAACCAAATTCCTGGTGAGTGCACTGTTTCTGGAGATGTTAGGTAAGTTTCTTCTTCAAAGCCTCCTTGAGATCTTTCATCAAATGATGATATCTAATCACATCTGTTTCTTTGCAGGTTGACTCCATTTTACAAGTATGTGTTTTGCTCTTCTTTTTAATCTGGAATTTTAGTTATGTCTCTCTTTGTATGTGGCATTTTTCAATCTCTGCAAAATCAATAATTGCTTCTGTTTCAAAACAGGAAATGAACAGCCGAATCTCTTGAAAATAGTAGGAATTCTAACAATGCATCTTTGTTCAGTGTATCAGATGCTATGAAGAAATTACAAGAATATGTTGATGACTTGAATGCCAACATTGAAAAACTTGATGGTCGAGGCCCTGTTTCAAAATATGTTCTGCCAGATGAGAACTTAAGGGGAAGGTACGCTATACTCCTCTTTGAAAAGATGAGAAATCAGATGATTACTGGGAATTTTCCATAAAAACTAGAGATCAAGTAATTTCTTCCATAATTCATCTCACCATTTTTTTCTTCCAACTTTTCATTAGTAATTAATTTTCCACTTTAATCCCCACCAGAATCACTATAAGTTTTGACGAAGCTTCGTCTGGAGTTGCTTGTGATCTCAATTCTCGGGGATTTCATGTACTATGCAAAGCTACCAAAGAGGAAGTTGGGCATGTAAAACCATATTCTATAACCGGTACTTTGCCATTGATAAGAGATCTACAGGTGCATAACTTTTTTTCAAATTTACTTGTTTGGTCTTCTCAAATCTCAACTTTGCAATGTCTTATTCATTATTTGTTGGCAGGATGAGGGTTTTGATGTTCAAACTTCTGGCTACGGTACAATTTCTGTTTTTGTAGTTTCATCATTCTCTGTTTCCTTTGTTAGAGTTAAATTTAGTGATTTTCTGAATGAATAAGACAATACTATCAGGACTGGTTATGTTTCTAGATATACAGTGAAAACATTACTTGCCAGTTGCAATCATCAACTTGGACGCAAGCTTGTGTGACTAATCCTTCTGACTTTTTCTGTTTTGAAGCGCAGTTTCAAACTTCCAATTGGGTATTAGTTGGTGTTGATAAGCTTGAGTAGTAAATGTTCAATGATTAAAAACTAAGAGTGCAAATATTGTCTGAACTGCATGCCTAACTATGAAGGAGACGGGTGCATTTTAACATATTCCTTATCCCTTTCGTCTGTTTTGACCTTTCTCTTCACCTTTTTTAGCATTGGGTATAAGGATATCCTGAGTTGGTGATGCATGGCCTATTGTTAGTCAAAGTTTCTCTTTCCTCAAAAGAGAAATTGCCAAAACTGTTTTTTTCTAGCTGGAGAGCTTCTCAAAATTTGCACCATCTCGTCACATCCTTTTAGATTTGGATTTAGCTCCTGATGGATAAGCCGAATATATGCTTGGCAAACTCCCTTGTACGTCCAGAGTATTATTGATTGGGAAGATGTGACTTTTTACCATTTTTATACCAGATATAGCTTCAAAAATCACCCTCCAGTGCCTTACATATTCTGAACTGCGTCACAAAGAACCAAGGTATCTTCAGCTCATAGAATCGAGTTATCATTAGCATGAATATGTGTACATCATTTCCATGTATAAAATCCCTACTCCAACTCATTAGGGGAGCTCTGTTCAGCCTATAGCTAAGACCCTTCATAGATTGTTGGCATGTATTATAATATTTCTAACTGGAATGGTTGTCTGAAAATGTTTTTTTCGATATCTGTAACATATTTTCTTACTTTGATACAGTTGCATTTTCTTAAATTTATTCTGTGTAATTCATTTCCTTGTTAATATTGTCTAATTCTTCTTTCTTGTTATTAATTGAGTCTAATAAATTTCTGTTCGAATGTGAACTTTTTGAAATGCAGGCTTAATGGCTACATACCATGCAAAGAATGAATACTGTCTACTGTCTGACATGTGCCAAGGTTACCGGGTCTTTGCAAGCGTCATCGCACAGTTGGAAGATTGATATATATATGAGGTTTGATTACATCACAATTCAGAGACTGGTTGACAGAATTAGGTTTTCGATATAATACATGTAAAGTAGATCTCTTTGCTGATGACTCCTGCTATAATAGTGCTTGTTCTTTGTTGAATCTGTGACTAATCTAAATACTTGAAATGACCTTTTAACTTATATTTGAAGTCAATTTTAATTTGTTAAAAGTAAATCCCCAGCATTACAGTATCATTTGTTTGTCATTATTCTTCCTATAGCCACCTAGGTTGGTGTATTGCGCGTTCACAATCTGTGAAATAGTTTGCTCTATTTTGTCCTTAACATCCAATTTGCTTTTACCATTGTCGAGTAGCTTCTAGACATTGTTTGAGCTGAGATTCACTTATGTTAGGCTGGTTATTGCAGTTTTTGATTCCGCAACCCTTCACTTAGAACCACCAGATTGATGAGATATACAAACATTTCTGCTTGCTTTCCGCGTACTATACACAGATTGAGAAATCAAAACCATTGCTACTCTACATGACTCTTGTTTCAAGAAAAACATAATGGAATCCTTTGTTAGTTTTACTTTTGAGTGATTCAAAATTGTATGCATCTTTTGGACAAGAGAAGTAACTCTTTGTGAAAAGATGCATCTTGTAGAAAGATACATCTCTTCGCAAGAAGTTATGAGTATTTTTTATGTTTCAACCTCCACAAGAACGTCTACACTCTTAGCTGCAGAAAATAATCACTTTGAAATATTGACTCTGCTTCTTGTCACTCTTTCCAATAGTTCATTTTCTCTACAAAGGCGTTTTAAGAAATTTAAAAGTTCTTACTTTTCTGAGATGATAATCACTATTAGCTGAGTGACCATACAAGAGTATTGAGTCGACCCTTTTTGTTACCGTCAAATGACTTTTAACCCCTGTACGTTATGTTCACCCTGGTGACGCGGATAACATTCCATTCTTTTGAGTCACATTTCTAAATAGATAAAAAATTGGACCATTTCTCGATTTGTGCATGTTATCCTTGCGTAGGGGTCATTCTAATTTTCTGTGTATCGTTCCAATTTTATTGGATGTCTAAATCATAAGTATTGTATAAGGGCTCATACTGTATCCAAAAAGTGGACTTCTGGCAATTCCCACTCCCTAAAATGTCATAGCTTGCCTGTAGTTATGTTTTTGTCTAATTAATTTTTTGGGAAAATTTTCAAAATGTCAATACTTTGATATTTAATAAGATCTCTTAGCCACATTTTAAATATTTATTTAAAATGTCAATAAATATTAATTTGTTATGTATTTGATTTATGTATTTATTTTTATTTGTTTAATTTGAAAGAATACAATTATTTAATAACAGAAATGAGAAAATCTGGGAAGAGAATATTTAAAAAAGGAATATATCACTTAAATCAATCTCCATTTTTCTCCAAAATCAAGATCTTAATCATGGATGGTGAAATTAAGAACATCAAAAAGTGGAACATATTGCCAAATATATTTTTCTTTTATTTGTATTAGAAAAACATTACTAATTGTATCTCAACATAATCTAATCATTAGAATATGATTTATGAAATGATACAAGATTCTAGAAAAAAAATGGCATACATGGTGGAAATATACATTGACCGTGAAAAAAAAGATACATCTATGCTTAAGAAACACAAATACATTTGGCATACCTATTGGAATGACTGCAAACTAAAAAAGAAATATAATGTTCTTAATAAAAATACAAATGCTGAGTAAAAGAAAAACAATTGATAAACAAAAATTAATATGAATACAATTTTTGCAATTTTCTTCTCTAACTCTCTTTCTTCTTCTTTTTCTTCTTCGTCTGCTATATTCCTTTTTTTCGATTCTTTGTTCACCAAATCCAAATCTAAATCCGTATTCACTTGTGCATTAGTGACCCTATAAGCAAAATTCGAAATTATTAAATATGAATGTATAAAACATCAAACAATTTATGATGTATGAATGTCAATATAGATTACTACAATCTACTGAATCTGAAATATGAAAACAAAATCACAAAGAAATCGAATAATTGTGTTTTAAAGATGAAAAATCTGAAATACATAAATGAGGGAAATGTCACAAAACACTTGGTGAATATGAAAACAAACTCATAAAAAATCGAATAATACTGTTTAAAAGGCAAAAAATTCGAAATACAAAATACTTGGTGAATATGAAAACAAAATCACAAGAAATCTCTTAAAATACTTGTTGACTTCGAATTTACCTTTATCAATGGGTGAAAAATCTTTTGAATTAATTGTGAGATTTATTGAAAAAAGTGTAGGAAATTCGAAGACTTGAAAGGAGTGATTTGAAGTAAAACCTAAAAAGAGGAATAAGTGGGTAGTGGGACTATTTTTAAAATTTTTTTTTTACTGTATGATGGAGTAAAAAAGGCTTGATTTGAGAAATAAAAGGATAGAAGATTAGTTATATTAGGATAATTTTTTAAAATATTGACATATTGATATTTTTAATAATTATTTTAAAGTGTCGATATTTTTAATAATTATGTTAGAGATTGTGACTAGTTTGCTAATTTTGCCTAATTTTTTTAGACAAAAAAATGCACAAATATCTCAATTGCAATGTGTCAAATGTCAAATATGTTGAGTAGATATAGTAGCTATGTTTGCTTCACTTTCTTTTAGAAGCTTGACATATTTTACTTTTTTACAACAATATTGACATACCTCTAGTATCTAGCACTATGCTATGTTGTAACCTTTTCACACATTCTGAAAGCTAAACTCATTAACCCATATGTAATTTTCTTGCCCATCACTCTCATTTGGTCCAAGCCCAATATCATTCATAACATTTTTCATATGTTTAAATTAATTAATTTGAGCTTTCTAATAGTTTTCTCCTATTTACCTTTTGCTCAGGGAAAACAAAAGAAGTCACTTCAACTGGATATTCCTAATTAAGTGTTACACTATAAGGCACCATCTAGCCTTAGATTGGATACAAGTTCAATAGGCAAACAAATCTAGCAAGCTTGGGATATAAATTAATAACTAAATCTAAACACTTTGTAAAACTAAATATATATATTTAATTAAACATGGGTGTTTGGTATGAAGCAAAATGATTTGTCAAAAAACAAATGAGTTTCTTACTTATTTTCTAGTGTTTGGTAAGTAAATAAGAAAATAATATTTCAAAAATATTTATATGTTACTAGCAAAATACTATGAAGTCGGAATGAGACAGTTGAGTAGGGGTTCGAGGGTGGTGGCGGTGGGATGGTCAAGGGGTAGAGATTGGGTGGATAGGGAGGAGATAATAAACTTAAAATGTCAGTTATGTAACATAACTTGTTTTCCTACTTCCATTGAGGAAGTTATTTTACTCATTTTTAAGAAGCTTGTTTTCCTAGAGAAAATATTTTTTGACTAATCCAACATAAAAATATTAAAAAATATTTTCCTCCATACCAAAAACACCCTTAGTGAAAATAAAAAAGATTCTTAGTTTGATTTATAACAATGTATATCCAAGCGTGAGAAGTAGAAAAAAATTTCTCAAGTAAGTCATTATAAGTGATAGTATCTTTAGATAATTTAGTATGAATCTTACTTTGTGAATAGTTGAATTATATTCAGTTACAGTTTTAAAATCTTGAAATCGAAAGTGTATCCAGTAAGAACATATCAAAACGTCAAAACTTAAAGTAAGAACTATTGAATTTGACATGTATTATGTATCATATACATATCAATTAATTTGATACACAATGTTTTAGCTATTGAACATTAGAGTTTATGTATCAAGTGTATTTATTGGGTAATGTGTACAGACGTATAGTAGATGAATAAGTTTGGGTGTATGTATCTGATAGTAATTGCCACTGATATGTAAAATATACCTATTGTTGGATCTGCAACAAATATGGAACATGATACATTGCATAAAACAAAGGTTATTGTAGCAGTGATGTATCAGATCAGTGATAACATTAACAAAGACTAATGATACATTGAAAATATGTATCTTTGATAGTGATGGCCGTGCAATGGAAGATCCAACTTCTCCCTTCTTTTTAGGCGTTTTTTGACAGTAGATTTAGAACTCGAGCATGCATCCTTCTTCGACTTCTACGCTCTCAAATTCTTCATGTTTAATGGGTTGTTTCGATTTATTTTGATAAAAAATTTCATCCTCAATCAAATTGGATAAGCCCAATACTAAAAGAGGGAGCAAAATCCATATGTATCAAAAAATTGTAGATGAAAAAGTTGATACATGATAAATGATACATTTGGTACAAATTTTTGTATCAAGTATCACTACTAGTAAAGGTTATGTATCAAAATTAGTATTTGAACACGATACATTATGCATGATAAAATTATAATGTATCATAATGTTGAAACGGATGCATTATACATTAGTTTAAGAAACAAAATCAACTAGATACATTAAAAATTTGAACCCATATGTATCAGAAAAGATGAACAACCAAAAAGTCGAAAAAAAAGTCAACAATCTGATCTGCAGAAAGCAAAAAAAAACTAACGAATAAATCCTCCTTTGCTCTGTATCAACTCCCGTATCTTTTTTTCAGTGTCAACAAATGGCATCACCTATGGATCTCGATCCAAAGCCCTTACCAGAGCCACCACCATCCGGACCTTTTCCCCTTTTTTGAGTGTTTTTTCCACAGTTGTTTTAGAAGTCGAAGATGTATCCTTCTCGGACTAATTGGGTAAGCCCAATACTGCCATATTGACCTTCATCCATACGTATCAACAATTTTTTAAGATGAAAAAACTAATTTTTTTTTAAAAAAAAAATCAAAAATTGAAGTGATGGAAAGAGAATCTATCTTTTGAATAACTTGAAATCATTAATTGAAAAGAAAAAATAAAATTTAAAAATGAATCAATGGAGATAACTGTGAAGAGATTTGTGACGTGAAAAAAGGAAGCAAAATCATGAGTATGAGCTTTCAAATTGATTTATCCGAAAAAGGTGATGATGCAAGCAAAAGAGGAGATTTTTGATATTTTTTAAAACGGTAGAAAAAATAAAAATATATGATAAAAAAATGTATGGTGTTAGGTAATTTTTCCATAAAAATATCTTATTATGTATGTGTTACAACACATTTATATTGTGTATATTCATTATAACCCCAACATTGTATAACATAAAATATATTCAAAATATAATTGTGTGGACATGACATTTTTACAATAATATCCAAGCTAAAAATCTACTCTCCCAATTCAATAGTAGTTGTTCATCATAAATTTGATACATACTTTAAGAAACAATAAATAATAGGGGTAATATTATTAAATTACCTTTTAAATATGTTAAATTTAATGCTTTGAGAAATATATTAGATAATTAATAGTATTTAATAATAAGAGTAAAATAAATACAAAAGGATAAAATATCTTTTGATTTTCTAAATTGGACAAATATTATTAAACAATTACTTTTAATATAGTGAACAAATAAATATGAACGCTAGGAATATTGTACAACACGTTTTACACAAAATATATCATGTGAAGATAGGATTTGACAACAATATCGAAAAAGCAAAAAATATGATGTAATATAATAGAGAAAAGACATAAAATCACCATTAAAGTTGTCCCGTATTTGCATAAACACACCTTAACTCTGGATGTGTCCTATCTCCCCATAGAACTATTTAATATCTTTGTAAATGGGTCATTTTGACCCATTTCCTCATCTGGGTTGTTACCACGCATATGAGGCGCGTGAGACAGTGTTTTCACTGCCATTAACCAGCTATAAAGTGCCACATGTCGTTTTATTTCTTTATTATTAATTATTTTACATCATCTTCCTCAAATTTGAAGAGAAAAGAGCCGTTGGTAGCCCAAAAATCGATTTGAACTTTTTTTCCAAAGCAAGCTCAACGTTGGTGCTCTCTCTTTGACGAATTCATTCTTTTCCATTATCTTCTTCCCCCAAATTCAAAAACCCAATTACCTTTTCTTCGTCTTTTTCAACTTAGAAGATCCATTTACTTCATCCATTTTATCACTTTTTTTTTTATAAAAAAAAGAACAAAAAAATAAATGTAAACTCCATTATTCGATTGATTAGAGAGTACTATGAAACTCCATTCTTATTCTTATTTTTTGTCTGCATATAGAACTCCATTACCTTGCTTTAGTAACTTGAGAGTGTTAGGATTTTGCCCTGATTTTCTTATCATAATTTAAGATTTATTTTTCTTTAAAGAAAAGACAAAACATTACCATAAATGTTTTTACTTTTCCTGAAAAGAAAATATAATATTCTTTCATATTTGATTTATTCTTTCCTTTTAGGAAAATGTTTTGAAGTAGATAGTTCTTTTCTAGTATGAAATGTTTTAGGACTCTATAAATATATGTTTGTTTCTTCTAACACAACAACAATAACATCCACAATGTAGTCGTTTAAGAGTCTTGTTTATGGAGAGATTTATTCTCTCTAAAGTTTCAATGTTTTTCTTTATATTAGTTTTGATATAATAATATTTTTATTTTTAGTATAAGTTTTTGTTATCTGATTTATCAACTATATGATTTGCAAATTGTAAGGTTCTGCATGACGCCCTAATCACACCCTTCATAACTCAACAAGTGGTATCAGAGCACATGGTCCAATGATCCCATGGTTCTAAGGTCCTATGATTCAATGAGGTTGAAGATAGGCTCAAGATGGTTTCAAATCAATTTGTAATCAACGTGATGATAATGAAGATTTTTGTGCTAACATGTGGAGAAAATTTTCAAATATATTTTCAACAATATCCTGCTGATCCATCCTTTAAAACAAAATCATTTTTCAACTCATGCTTATTTTATAGCATGGGCTCCAACTTTCAACCCCTGCAAATTTTAATGCTCGGGGTCCACTTTTAACTCATGTATCTTTACTTTTAACGCATGAGCTCCACTTTTAACTCATGCATCTTACTTTTAATGCATGAGCTCCACTTTCAACTCATGCATATTACTTTTAACGCATGAGCTCCACTTTCAATCCTGTTCATCACTTTTAACACAGGGCTCCAAGTTTTAACCCATATAAACTTTTAACCATGGCAAGCAGCAGTTATGAAGACTATGTGAAGAACGAAGATTATCATGCAATGAAGAAGACAGATCAAACTTTGTCAAGAAAATCCAGCCAAAAGGGGAGATTTGTCAGGGTTTTGCCCTGATTTTCTTACCATAATTTAAGATTTATTTTTCTTTAAAGAAAAGACAAAACATTACCATAAATGTTTTTACTTTTCCTGAAAAGAAAATATAATATTCTTTCATATTTGGTTTATTCTTTCCTTTTAGGAAAAGGTTTTGGAGTAACTAGTTCTTTTCTAGTAGGAAAGGTTTTAGGACTTTATAAATATAAGTTTGTTTCTTCTAACACAACAACAATAACATCCACAATGTAGTCATGTAAGAGTCTTGTTTATGGGGAGATTTATTCACTCTAAAGTTTCAATGTTTTTCTTTATATTAGTTTTGATATAATAATATTTTTATTTTTAGTATAAGTTTTTGTTATCTGATTTATCAACTATATGATTTGCAAATTGTAAGCTTCCGCATGACACCCTAATCACACCCTTCATAACCCAACAAAGAGTTGAATTGATTTTTTTTAGTGATGTTTTAGTGGCGAAAATAGTGTTGTAACAGGGAAGCATCATGGAGGCTACGTTGAAGGCGACAATGACTGCTACTTTTGGAGGATTTACAGCAAAGAACAAAGGATTTGAGTAATGAAGGTTGAAGATGAAAGAGGGAAAAAATGAAAATAAAGTTAATATTAATAGAAAAAATGAAAATGAAACTAAAAATTAAAAATAAAAAGAATTTAATACGTGGCAAACAACAATTGGTACGTGATTGCACTTCTTTTCTTGCAATTGAGGTTTGGTGAAAAGTGAGATATTTATAACTCTTAAATTGTTCAATTGGTAAATAGGACACCCACAAAATTACAGTGTCTTTTTGAAAATTCGAGACAACTTCAGTGATGACTTTATGTGTTTTCTCTAATATAATATGAACAATTCTCATATTGGTACGGTGGTACCTACTGCCATATAATTTTTAGTTTTTCTATTAATAAGAATATTAAAAAGTTGAAAGAAAAAGGTTAACTATACTAAATTAAGCTATAAGTAAGGAATGCCAACCCCTATTACAATAAATATATTGCTCTTTGAATATATTAAATTTGATGTGATATATATTAGGCATTGATTATTATTTAATAGTAACGGTAAAATAATTATAAAAGAATAAATTATCTCTTAATTTTTTAAATTAAATAAATATTATTGAACAACTATTTTTAATATAGTGAACAAATAAAGATAAATTGAGGAAGTATTGTATAATGTATAACACGTTTTACACTACATATATTATGTGGACATGGATGTTACAACAGTATCGAAAATGCCAAAAATATGATTTAATATAATATGAACAATTGTCATATTGGTACCTACTACCATTAATAATTATTTTTAGGTGTTCTATTAGGAATATAAAAAAAAATTGAAAAAAGAGGACAAATATCATTCTTAATTTTAAATTCACAGCACCTCTTCTAAGCCTAGTTTATAACATCCATACAAGTAAATTATAATAATAAGTAATTAATGAAAGAAACTGATATAAAGCCATATATCCATGGATTTTTAAAAATAAGCATTCTTCAAAACTTTTTCCTCTTTGTTGTTCTACAATGTCTCACATAGTGATTAATTTTAATCATAAAGAAATTAATGAAATAAATTCAAGAGAAGATATTAATATTGGTTGTTTATTTAATTATAATCAATATTTTTAAGTGAAAAATAAAAAAAAAGATTAAAAATTTAGTAAAAGAAAAGATAAATATCAATGCTAATTTATTTAATTTAACTTAAAAGAGATGTCACATTACTTCTATTAATTTATTATCTACGCTCCATGTGCATCTCCTCATTCTTGTGACAACACAATTGATGATCTACAATTCTACATGCAAAAACTTTCTCGACTCAGAAACTCAAGCAATATCCATACTACACTATGTTGAAAATGATTTTTAACTGCAATTAATTAACCGTCCTTGAAATTGCCTAATTCAGAAGGATTATGAAATTGTCTTTCTTTCTCTTCTTAAAGAAATCTGCACATCCTATCCTGGTAGAAATAGAAGCAAGTTGAAAGAATACATTATTGTTGGTCAAATATTCTCTAGTCTTTTTATTTTATATGCTAAAATAAATAGTTTTTGGAAGATGAATACTTTCAGTTTTTCAGTAATTATTTTTTTCATGATTTATCCTTTGTATTAAATATTTTTCTCCAAATTCTTTTCTAAAATTTAATACTTAACATCATTTAATAGGGATAGATTAGTAAAATACATATATTAATAATTATTTTCTTAATGGGTGTGTTAAATTAACTAGTGACAAGTAAAAATGAACGGAAGAAGTAATAAGATAATAAATAGAAAACAGAGATAAAATTCAATCGTTAGAAACTTCAACAACTAACATGAAAAGAACTATACAAGTGCAACAACAAAAAAAAATAATTAACAAATGAATAAAGATTTTACTTTAGGTATTAAAGTTTTATATAATATGAAGCTGTGAACTCTAAGTCACTGTGAAGTATGAATTGAAGGCTAAAGGAGAAAGGCTAACGTAAGGTATTAAGGTTAATATTTAAAATTTATATTGGGATAAAGTAATAAATTACTACATTCTTAACGAGTTATCAATTTACCCAATAATATAATATTAAAAATCAAAACTATATCGATAACCTGATATTTTTTTTAATATGAAATCATTAAAAAGTTGTTAACGTTTTATCAACCAATACCCTTTCATCAAAATATTACACTGATTTAGATAAAAAATAAATAAATTATGTATACGTTTCAATATATACAACACTCATATTACAACACATTTATATGGTGTGTATATTCATTACAGCCCCACCATTGTACAACACAAAACATATTCAAAATATATTGTGTTGACATGACATTTACAATAATATCCAAGCTAAAAATATACTCCCTCTTGTTCATTATTAACTTGACATAAACCTTTAGAAATAATAAATAATAGGAATAATATTATTATATTACCTTTTAAATATAATTCTTTGAGAAATATATTTTAGATCGAATAGTATTTAATAACAAGAGTAAAATAGACACAAAATGGCAAATTATCTATTGGTTTTTCAAACTGGACAAAAATACTCCCTTCCCCGCTGTCTAACAATACTTGTCCACTATTGAATTGACAAAGAGAGTAAAAAGCAATAAATGATTGGGATCATTTTATCAACTATTTTTAATATAGTAAACAAATAATTAAGATATACCACGTTTTACACGAAATGTATTATGTGGACATGGATTATTTTATCACAATATCGAAAAAGCTAAAAATATTACTATGTTATATAATATGAACAACTCCCATATTGGTACCTACTACCATATCAAAAGAAAGGTGTGAGCTTAGCATTTGCATTCCCATATTATTAGCATGGCTGATGTAAAGCAGATTTTGGGGGATCTAAATGAGGATTCATTCCTAACTCTTTTGAAGAAACTGATCGGCGAGTCAAAATATGTACAGAACAACCCACCGGAGCTTATCCCGGAGGAAGACAGGAATGTGAAACATGTTCTTGATATCCTTAATCCATATAGCACCAAGAATGGCGGACCACTGGTTATCAATCATATTGCTTATACTCCTAATAGGGGTAACCTTATTGTGGAGTATCCTGGTACTGACCCAAAAAAAGTTGTGTCTTTTGTTGGAATGCATCTGGATGTTGTTACTGCCAATCCTGATGAATGGGTATGTAAATTACTTATAATTTTGCTATTATATTTTGCTACATCTCTTTATGTCTATTACATTATTTTTCAAAATATCTTTGGTATTTCGTTCCGTACCTTTACTATTTTATTAGGTACTTACTATCTTCCACGTCCAACATTAGAAATAGGGGTGGTAATTTCAGCCCATACAAAAAGAATAGAGTTATTTTAATCATATTTATTTAAATTGATCACTCATATTTCCTAAATACGTAAATATAAGCTAATCTATTTTTAGTGCTTATACAAACATGGACAAAATGAGAAAAATATGAAAATTCATGGGTTACCCACTCATAATAAAAAATCCTTAATTGCACTAAAAATATATATATATTTTTTTAAAAAACATTAGGTGGTTGGGGTAAATTTTTTTTCTTTTAATAAAGGGAAAAGGGTCTGAAAAATACTCCAAATTTAGCCGAAATTGTTATTACGATACCAAACTTTATGGAGGACCTTTTACCCCTGCACTATTTAATAGTGCATTTTAAAGGTATATATGTGTCCACGTAGACACAATCCTATTTATAATGATGCAATATTTTTGATGTCCATGTGAGCACATACATACCTTTAAAATACACTATTAAATAGTGCAAAAGGGTAAAAGGTCCTTTCCAAAGTTCGATATCGTAACAACAATTTCGGTTAAAGTTCAGATATATTTTAGACCTTTTTCCCTTTAAAAAATTATGTAGGAGGGGTTGGATGGGGGGTCCGTGTCCCGGTGTAGGTAGGGTGGAAGTGGAGGTGTGTGAAAAAAATTTAACTTTTTCTTTGAATTTTTTTGATTTTATTTTTCATTTTTGGGTGGGTGGGAATTGGGGAGTGGGGGGGTTCCGAGTGGGGATAGGGGGTGAAATTTTTTTAAATATTCGTTTTGAATTTTTTTATTTTTCTTTTAAAAAAATTGGGGGTGTGCG
>JAJOOF010005768.1:0-14351 GCA_029582545.1 Solanum lignicaule
ACCCCCATTACGCCTCAGCCTCTTACCAAACACCACCCCTTCCTCAAAATACCAACCCCCAAGCACCACTCCCTTCCCCCAATGCAAACCACCAAACTGGCCTACCCCCTCAAAGCCAAAATGTTAACTGCCCGCACATTTCCCTCCATTACCAAAATCAACATACCAACCCCCAGACTTTCCCTCAAAATTACCAAACCACTCAAAATGCCCAAAGTCCCTCCATAGCTCCACCACTACCCCAAAAAGCCACTTTCCAAATACCCGTCCCCAACGAGCATGACGCCCATGGTTCGGAGCTTGACCACTATAAGGAGAAGGAGAGAGAGTGGAGGTCAAAGGAAGAGACCGCCAAGATAGATATGAAGGAGGAAATTAGAAAAGCAATGAAGGAGCTGAACTGCATTCCTGAGGTCGCCGGGTTGAGTTACGAAGACCTGTGCATTCATCCAAATTTGGACCTCCCGGAAGGGTTCAAGGTGCCAAAATTCAACATCTTCGGAGGAACGGGGAACCCCTTAGCACACCTAAGGGCCTACTGTGACCAACTCGTGGGAGTTGGGAGAAACAAAGCTTTGTTAATGCGGCTTTTTAGCCGAAGTTTGAGCGGAGAGGCTCTAGAGTGGTTTACGTCTCATGAAACGAGACAGTGGTCTAGTTGGAACGCTCTGGCTAAGGACTCATCGAACGATTCGCCTACAATGTGGAGATCATTCCTGATCGCTACTCCTTGGAGAAGATGAAGCAGAAGTCGACCGAAAGTTACAGAGAATTCGCATATAGGTGGCGAAAGGAGGCAGCTAGAGTTAAACCTCCTATGTCAGAAAAGGAAATTGTAGAGGTGTTTGTGCGGGTGCAAGAGCCCGAGTATTATGACAGAATCATGTTGCTCATTGGAGCAAAATTTGCTGAGATAGTCAAGGTAGGTGAGACTATCGAAGATAGATTGAGAACCGGGAAGATTGCCCGTGTTGCTGCCTCGCCCGGATCTTCGGTCTTGCTGAAGAAGAAAAGAGAGGATGTGTCATTTATCTCTTACGAGGGGAAGAAGACCCCGAGGAAATCTTTATCATACCAAGGTCGTTCTCGACCTTCACAGGATTCGTACCCGGCTCGTTATGCACCAGATGATTACCAAAGTACCCCTCCCCCCAGTTATCAAAATACCCATCCTCCCAGTTATCAAAATACTCCCCCTTCTAGCTACCAAACTCCTCATACTATCTACCAAACTCCCCCTCCAGTTTATCAAACTCCATCTCATCACTACCGAAATATCGCCCCCAACTGTGCCAACATTCAGTCAAATTACCAAACACCTCCCCCAATGTACCAAACCCCAGCTCCATTTTACCAAAATACCCCCTCGAACTACCAAGCTCCACAGCTAAACTACCAAACCAACTCATATCCCAGATATCAAGCCTCCCGTCCAAATGCTCCAAATTATCGCCAGATGCCTCCCCCTCAATAGGGCAATTACGATCCCTCCCGTCCCAGATTTGAGAAAAAGCCTGCTAGAATTTTCACTCCGCTTATTGAAAGCCGAACAAAGCTGTTCGAGCGATTAACTGCGGCAGGATATATTCATTCAGTGGGGCCCAAGCCAGTTGACACTAGCTCAAAGTTTTACAGACCTGATCAGAGGTGCGCGTATCACTCCAACAGTGTTGGACATGATACCAAGGATTGTATCAATCTGAAGCATAAGATCCAAGACCTGATTGACCAGAATGTGGTCACTCTTCAGACAGTCGCGCCCAATGTCAATAGTAATCTTTTGCCAAATCATGGAGGCGCCGCTATCAATATGATAGAGACAGATGATGACTGGTGCGTGACGAAGGCAATAGTTTCGATTGCTCCTGATGAACTGGAAAGGGCTGTAGCTTCGTTGAGCATCAGAGAGAAGAAAGAGTTTGTGATTCTGACACCTGAGAAGGCTGTTGCCTTGGTGCCACGAGAAACTCTGACCCAACCAAAGTTTGTGATCGAAACGGCTGTTACCCAGGGTATGACCAGATCCGGTAGGTGCTACGCACCGGAAGAGTTGGCTCAAGGAGGGCAGAAGAAGGACCAAGCAAAAAGGCCGATCAGTGAAGCCGAAGCTGAGGAGTTCTGGAGAAAAATGCAACCGAAAGATTATTCGATTGTGAAGCATCTAGAGAAGACGCCGGCTCAGATTTCTGTGTGGGCTTTATTGATGAGTTCGCAGTTGCATAGACAGGCTTTGATGAGAGCTTTGGATGACACCTATGTGCCTGTGGGAACTAACAGCGACAATCTAGCGGCTATGATATACCAAGTTGTTCGAGGGCACCGAATTAGTTTCTGTGACGAAGAGCTGCACTTCGAAGGCATGATGCACAACAAGGCTCTGCACGTCACTTGTAACTGTCGAGACAAGATAATAAATCGTATCTTGGTCGATGACGGGTCCGGTCTTAATATTTGCCCACTTTCGACTCTGAGGCAGCTAAAATTTGACTTGGGAAAGCTTCACCAGAACCAAGTCAATGTGAGGGCTTTTGATGGAGTGCAAAGAGATACATTGGGCGCGGTGAACTTAGATATTCAGGTAGGTCCTGCAGAATTTAACGTAGAGTTCCAGGTGTTGGATATCAACACTAGCTACAACCTGCTTCTGGGAAGACCGTTTATTCATATGGCGGGGGCTGTGCCGTCTACCCTTCACTAACTGATGAATTTGTTTGGAAGGACCAAGAATTGGTCATTTATGGTGAAGGGAGTCATTCCAATGGGTGTGCACCAATCGTTGATGATGTCTCTCGAGGTTGCGACTTTTACACGGTGGAGCTGGTAAATGCCACCAATGATGACTTGGCTCCACAGCCTTCTATGCTTGCCATGTACAAAATGATTGCTACTGTCATGCTCCAGAATGGTTTCGAACCAGGTTTCGGGTTGGGGAAGCATTTCCAAGGAATTGTCGAGCCTATCCAAATCCCCGCCAAAGGAGCGAAATTTGGTTTGGGATATATCCCAACAGATGACGAAGCAGAGATGAAGAACAAGAATGTTGATCAAGCATTAGCCAGACCAATTCCTCATCTGTACCAGTCATTCCCGGTGCAAGAACACGTCAACAATGGTGATTTCGGGGAAGGAATCTGGGGCCTATTTGAGGAGATTGATGTGGTCATCGAGGAAGAGGCTGGAACATCAGGCATCCGTGATACAGAACCTGATGAGCAATTGCAGAATTGGACCTCCACACCACTCCTGATTTCCCGCTCATCTGGGTAGAAAGGACATGTGTTTTTGTTTATTTTTAAATTCGGTGGTAGTCCGGAAGAGGCCCGAGACCCACCCTTTATGAAATTGTTATTTGTTTGAAGCTTTTAAATTCCCTTGTGATGTTTAAAAAAGGCAAAATGGCTCTCGGCCATGACCAAAGTTTGTGCTTGTCTTTCAACTTAAATGAAAAGCCTCTTTTATTGAAAATTTGTTTATTTATCTGTTTATATTTTTTTTCCTAACTTTGTTTGTTTATGATTTCAGTAATATTAATTTAAAACATGCCAATGTCATGTCATGTCATGAACCGAGTGAACAAAATGAAGCAGGTGATGACGAATGTGAGGAATACGAAGAAGAGAATGAGATACCCGAACATGTTGTGGATGAATTTCGACAATTTGAGAATCAAGACAAGCCGAATTTAGAGGAAACCGAGACTGTGAATCTCGGAGATGAGGAATGTGTTAAAGAAGTAAGAATTAGTATCCATCTGACTGAAACTCAAAGAAAAGACCTGGTCCATTTGCTCAGAGAGTACATTGATGTGTTTGCCTGGTCTTATAGAGATATGCCAGGATTGAGCACGAGTATGGTATCCCACAAGTTGCCGATCAATCCAGATTTCAGCCCAGTAAAACAAAAGACTCGGAAATTCAAGCCTGAGTTAAGTTTGAAGATCAAAGAGGAGATTACGAAGCAGATCGAGTCTCAAGTTGTGGAAGTGACGCAATACCCGACTTGGTTAGCCAATGTTGTCCCGGTTGCCAAGAAAGACGAAAAAATCAGAATTTGTGTTGACTACAGAGATCTCAACAAAGCTAGCCCGAAAGATAATTTCCCATTGCCAAACATTCATATTCTTATTGATAACTGTGCTAAGCATGAGATGCAGTTGTTCGTGGATTGTTATGCGGGCTATCACCAGATCCTGATGGATGAAGAAGATGCTGAAAAGACAGCTTTCATCACGCCCTGGGGCGTATATCATTATCGGGTGATGCCTTTTGGTCTCAAGAATGCCAGTGCTACTTATATGAGGGTCATGACAACCATTTTTCACGATATGATTCACCAGGAGATTGAGGTGTATGTAGATGATGTCATAATAAAGTCCCGCGAGAGTTCGGACCACTTGACTCACTTGAGAAAATTCTTTGATCGTCTGCGTCGATACAATTTGAAGTTAAATCCCGCCAAGTGTGCTTTTGGAGTGCCAGCTGGCAAGTTGTTGGGGTTTATAGTCAGCAGGAGGGGCATTAAGCTTGACCCTTCCAAGATCAAGGCGATCCAGGAATTACCTCCTCCGAAAACCAAGAAAGAGGTGATGAGTTTTTTAGGAAGGTTGAACTACATCAGCCGGTTCATAGCTCAATCCACCGTAGTGTGTGAGCCCATCTTTAAGTTATTGAAAAAAGATGTCTCGACCAAGTGGACCGGAGAATGTCAAACTGCTTTTGATGCCATCAAGAACTATTTGTCCAATCCGCCAGTGTTGGTCCCTCCGCGAGAAGGGAGTCCGTTATTGCTATATTTGTCTGTCTCGGATAATGCATTGGGATGCGTGTTTGGTCAACATGATGAAACAGGGAAGAAGGAGCGAGCCATTTATTACTTGAGCAAGAAATTCACTCCATATGAGGCTCGTTACACTCTTTTAGAGAGAACATGTTGTGCCTTGACATGGATTGCTCAGAAGTTGAGACAATATTTGTCTTCTTATACCACATACCTTATTTCCAGGATGGACCCGTTAAAGTATATTTTCCAGAAAGCAATGCTGACCGGGAAGTTGGCGAAATGGCAAATGCTTTTGAGTGAGTTTGACATTGTGTATGTGACTCAAAAGGCGATAAAAGGACAAGCCTTGGCCGATCACCTTGCAGAGAATCCAGTTGATGAGGAGTATGAACCGCTCAAGACCTATTTTCCTGATGAGGAAGTTTCATTTGTGGGTGAAGATATTTCTGAAGCCTACCCTAGTTGGAGAGTATTCTTTGATGGAGCGGCGAATCACCAAGGAAAAGGTATCGGAGCGGTCTTAGTATCAGAATCCGGTCAGCATTATCCTATGGCGGCTAACCTCCGATTTAATTGCACAAACAACATGGCTGAGTATGAAGCTTGCATCCTCGGTCTGAAGATGGCAATTGATATGAACGTTCATGAGCTGTTGGTTATTGGAGATTTAGATTTGCTAATTCATCAAGTTCAAGGAGAATGGGTCGTGAAGAATCCAAAAATCACACCGTACGTGCAATATATACAGAAGTTGTGCAAGAGATTTCGCAAGATTGAGTTCAGACATACTCCCAGAACACATAATGAGTTGGCCGATGCTCTTGCCACCATTGCCTCAATGATCAAACATCCGGATACAAGTTATATTGATCCCTTGGATATAGAGGTCAAAGAGCAGTCTGTTCATTGTTCACATGTTGAAGCGGAACCAGATGGTTTACCTTGGTATTTTGACATCAAGAAGTACTTGGAGACCGCAATTTATCCTGACAATGCAACGTTCAACTAGAAGAAGTCGATACGCCGTATGTCCCTCAATTTCTTTGCAAGTGGGGAAATCCTTTATAGGAGGACTCCAGATTTGGGTCTTCTCAGGTGTGTAGATGCTAGTGAAGCTGCAAAGCTTCTGGAACAGATACATGCGGGAGTTTGTGGTACTCACATGAATGGGCTCGCTTTGGCCAGGAAGATCCTTCGCGCCGGTTACTTTTGGATGACTATGGAACATGACTGTTGCAAGTTTGTGCAAAAGTGTCATAAATGTCAAGTGCATGGTGATTTGATTCGAGTACCGCCTCACGAACTTAATGCTATGAGTTTACCTTGGCCATTTGTATCTTGGGGCATGGATGTCATTGGTCTAATAGAGCCAGCCGCCTCTAACGGACACAGATTCATTTTGGATGCCATTGACTACTTCACCAAGTGGGTGGAAGCAGCTTCGTGCAAATCGGTAACCAAGAAAGTTGTGGCTGATTTCGTTCGCAACAATCTGATATGTAGATTTGGAGTACCAGAATCCATCATTACTGACAATGGAGCAAATCTCAACAGTCACTTGATGAGAGAGATATGTGAACAATTCAAGATTACTCATCGGAACTCAACCGCCTATCGTCCTCAAATGAATGGAGCTGTAGAAGCCGCCAACAAGAATATAAAGAAGATCTTGAGGAAAATGATTGATAATCGCAGAGGTTGGCATGAGATGTTGCCATATGCTTTGTTGGGTTACCAAACGACTGTCAGAACATCAGTTGGAGCTACTCCATATTTACTAGTATATGGAACAGAAGCAGTTATACCTGCAGAAGTTGAAATACCTTCGTTAAGAATCATCCAAGAAGCTGAATTGAGTGATCCTGAATGGGTTCGCAAGCGGATTTATCACTTAACATTGATCGATGAGAAGAGAATGGTTGCTGTTTGTCATGGACAACTGTATCGACAGAGAATGATGCGTGCTTTCCACAAGAAAGTAAAAGCCAGAATGTTTGAGATTGGTCAGTTGGTTCTCAAACGGATTTTCCCTCACCAAGATGAATATAAAGGGAAATTTGCACCAAATTGGCAAAGACCCTACATGGTTCGCAAAGTGTTATCCGGAGGTGCCTTAGTCCTGTCGGAGATGGATGGCACCGAATGGCCAAAACCGATCAACTCAGATGCTGTCAAGAGATACTATGTGTGAAACTTCAGTTTGTATTTTCTTGTCATTTCCTTGTAATCATTCTATTTGCTTGTAATCGCGTCGTTTTGGCTTTTATCCCTTTAGTGATGAACTACGTCTAACCTGAATTCTCAAGAATGAGATACGTAGGCGGCCTATGTCGACCTCGATCGGTTTCTTTAAATTTCCTATTTTTGTTAATCCTCGAGAGGAGGAACTACGTTTGACCTGATTCCTGCCTCAACGGGATACGTAGGCGCCACAACGGCTCGGTCATATCTCCTGTAAGATCTCTATTTTTTCTCTTTACGATAGAAACTGGGACAGACTTTTGAGAGGAACTCAAAAATTCTTAAGAAGAAGATCTTTTCAACAAACCAAGACTGAAGTTACTTTGAGATCTGCAATTGGGATAGGATTTTTGAGAAGATCTCAAAATTTCGTGATTTGATCACCAACGGTTAAAGATAAGCCAAGACAGTTAACTAGGACAGAAATTTTGAGATGGACTCAAAATTTGAACAGTTTTATCGATAGTCTAGAGCGACTTTGAATACTTCCCAGCGAGTAATCAGACAGATCTCAAAACATCAACTCCGAATGACGTTCATTAAACTTGACGTGACATGACACTTGGTAGTGACTTTTTCCAAACATTACTTTTGAAAATCTATTTTCCTTAAAAACTTTTCATTCATGTTCTAATTATTTTTTGCATAAAAAATATTTTGTCTTATCTATCAAGAGGCGGGAGATCGGAGAAATCAACCAGAGATAGCAAGACAAGGAGCAGACAACCGAAGAGATCGACACAAATCAGTTCATTTTTTTAAACTAACAATTTTTCTGTGGACGTAGGTCTATAGGTTTGTCTCAAAATCAGCAGGTTCTTCCATTCAACGAATATGGAGAAGTCAAAAGGGCAAGAGCTCCCCGAAATTGATAACTTTTCTGTGGATACAGGAAATATTTTATGCTTCTTATACCAAGAATTAGGAATATGAGTAGCATTACTTTATTCAAATTCTCAGCAAGACGAGGTCTATAATGAATATGCAATTATGTTCGGAAATGGAACAAAGGAAAACCTCAAAGAAAGAAATTTTATTTATTTTCCAGCAACTGAAGATATTTGAAAGACGTTTTACTTGCATTACATTATCAGATATGATAATATTCTTACCCTGAAGGACGATATCGCCACCCAGAAGGTACCCAGAAGATCACCTAGGTTATCCGGTGAAGCATAATCTTCATTTGGTATTAGGGATGGCATCATCAGAGAAAAGACATTCATGCATTGCAAGAAAAGATTCATGCATTGCAAGAGAAGAGTCATGCATAGCAAGAGAAAGAAGTCATGCATTGCGGAGAAGTCATTCATAGCAAGAGAAAGAAGTCATGCATCGCGGAGAAATCATGCATCGCGAAGAAAATTCATACATAGTAAGATGAAGGATTATGCATTGCGAGAAAAAGAGGTCATGTATAGCAAGAGAAAGGGTCATACATCGCGGAGAAAAATTCATGCATCGCGGGAAAAGAGTCATGCATTGCAAAGAAAAAAAAAAAAATCATGCATTGCAAGAGAAGATTCATGCATCGCGAGAAAAAGATTGATGCATAGCAAGAGAATGGGTCATGCATAGCACGAGAAATATTCATGCATTGCAAGAGAAATATTCATGCATCGCGAGAAAAAGATTCATGCATCGCAGAAAAAGAAATCATGCATCGCGAGAAAATCAACGTCGGCTGCATCATTTTCATTTGCAAGAACAACATCAAGAGAACCATCAACAACGACATCAAGAGAACTATCAACATATTACATCTGCCTATTTTATTACTTCGTCATCAAAAGAAGAGTACATTGAATATTATATTATAAATACAAAATACGACCTTTATTTGTTTTACGTTAAACTGGAGGAAGTTGACGTCAAATGTTCAAGTAGAGCAATTAAGTGTCAACACGGTGTGGACGACATCAAAAGGGATGCAGCACAATGTGGAACTTTTCTTAGCAGCGAACTAGGACATAGTCCAAAGAGAAATGTCAAACTCTTAGAACACGAGCAGAGGAGCGACCTCCACCACAATTAAACCACACTTCTATCAGAAGGCATGTGGGTTTTTCTTTAGGTTTATCAGTTTCAGTTTCGCATCTGGAAAATTTTGTTTTCACCAGAGGCAACTTTCTAATCTGAGTGACAATGCACCAAGAGCTTTGGAAATTATGTCCGTGTAAGTTCTTAATTATGGGTATGAAGTGCACCACATTCATGGCTAAGAGGTTGCAAGCCTCTTTTTCATACTCGACTCACTTGTCACTCTTCCAGAACCAAAAAATGTCTTGCATAATAGATTTCCTTTTCAACCGATTGAGTCGAACTACAAGCAGCCTGATTTCCTAAGCTGAGGGATATGTAGGCGGAATCAATATTGAAAACTTGGCTGTATTCCAACTTTCACTCTCAAATCTTATTCCCGAGCATTCTGGTCTCTTCATAATTCGATATCGGGATGACGTTTGAGCTCTTTTGAATCACGCGTTAAATCAAGCGTATCGAACTACAAGTGGCCTGAATTCTCATATAGCATGAGATATGTAGGAAACTCATTTTCGTGGTTCGGCCATAATTCCTAAAGTCCCTACCAGAAAACTCTTTTCTGAAAGATGAAAATGTGGTCGGTCAAAATTGGATTTGTCAATTTCATTTGCCTCGAATTTCTTTCATCAATCCAAGTCAAACGAGGGACAGTTGTTGACACCCAATTTTGGACTATATTAATCATCGAGCTTCTTAAATTTCAAATGATTTAAAATATTTAACTTTAAGAAAAAATCCGAAACATTTTTCAAGTAATTTTGTCATTTTGTTTTTTTTTTATTATTTATTTATTTAAGATAATATATATATTTATATATAATTAGTACATTTTATGGATGTTCGAAAATTGTCAAAAAAAAAAATGTTTTTAGTTTTATTTAAATATTTGGTTAATTAGTTTAATTGATAGTTTATATTTTTGAGTCGATTAGTTTATAATTAAGTTAATTATTTTATTTTTGTTAACATTAAGAAGCTCATTGATTGATTTATATTAATTCGTCTTACTTAGATTTTAGCCGAATTTGTTACTTTAACTCAATTTGACTATTTCTTAAACTCCAAGATCCAACCCTTTTAACCTCACTTTAAACCCATTTTTCAGACCCAACTTGGGCCTATTTAAGCCAGGCCCATTACTTTCAGCTTTCCAATTTCCCTTTTTCCCACTAATTCCCAGCCCACTCCCATTTCCTTTCCAAATCAGCCCAATTCTAACAACATTACAATACATACAGCAACATCATACCAAACCGACCCATCACCCTTGTACTCTCGTTCTTCTTCCTCAATACAACGAGCAGAACCCAGAAAATGTGAGAAACAGTCCACTATCGCAGCTCTCAAAGTGTGACCCGAGTCCAGCAAGCCCTGTACGCGCCGCATCTCCTTCTTCCACGCGAATCCAGCAGCTCACGTGAACCAAACAGCACCAGTGTGCATTTTTCTTCTACCTCACACGTCAATATCCAACAACTCCCACAGCTTTCTCTGCAACAGCCGCCCACCTCGATCTTTTCATCCGAATTTTGGGGGATTTTGGTTGAAATTTGATACAAGCAGCAGCTTTCCCTCCCCTTGGGAAAAAAAATCAAACGGATTGAATCCGGATTGACGATTTTGCCCTAAGCTACTCCAAAAATTCATCCGACTCTTCCAAATCGCGAGCTCTAGTTTTCCCCCCTATATATATCCATTCCTTCTCCATTGTTCGGGGGATTGAAATTTGAAGGAAGATACTACCACCATCACAAATTCCTTTTATCTTCTAAGACCACAAAAGTTCTAAAGTAAAAAAAAAACATCGTCCTTAACTTTGAAGATAAATTTTTCCTTTTTGGTTGTCTCAAATCTTCCTCGTTCCGGCGAGCTCTGTACAAGTGGTGGAATAGCTCGTCTCCAACTCGTTGGCATCCAGTTCGCCGCACCTTGAAAGGTAATATCTAAGCTCAACCCATATCTCTTTTTATTCTCAATATGTCGATTTCCTGATCCTTGAGCATATAAATGTTGTGATCTGGGGCGTTTCCTGACTGATTGTTGGTTTTAAATTGTTAGTATGGATGGTCTGTTCATTTACTTAGTTTATTCATTTCGATTTCGGTCTTTGTTATTTGAGATTGGATGGTTCCTTTGAAGTTGAAGTTACTTGTTCCCTATTAATTTTGTCTATTCTCGCTGAGTTATTTCATCTAGTTGGCTATGACTTTCCCGAATCTAGAATACTGCTTCTCTCGGTCTGATAGGCAAAGTTGTTTTCGCGTATTTTAGCTAGAATGTTGAGTTAATTTTACCTCTTAGTTGGTATAATGCTTGTTCTATTTGTGTTCAGTCAAATAGTACAGTTCATGTTTTGGTTATTTGTAGTTCCAAATCTCGTTCATATTAAGGCTAGTCGTAGAATCTTTATTGTCTTATATGTTGAGTTGTTTTTTTTTTATCCGTCCTAACATAAGTAAGATAAAAACTAAATTGATAAATTGTTAGTTTGACTTTGTTCCATTCCCCTGTTATTCTAAGTAAGTTTGTTGTTTGTATTTCTTCCCCATTTTTCTTTATCTTGAAACATACTAAAACTTTGAAATGGTAAGAATTATATGTCATTTACAGTATCTTTCTTTTAAGTTGTTAGAATCATTCGCCACTTTGTGCATACCAAGAAATATATCCTTGTCATACTACATGAAGCTTGTTAATCCTTTCCATCGTGAACAATGCATATTCATATTTTCCTCATTATTTGAGATCCCTAAAAACAAAGAGATAATCCTTTTTTTTTATATATTGCTTTACCTCTTCTTTGTGATAAAATCATTGCTTGTTTATCCAACACCTTAATACATTAATTTGGATGTGACCTTCTTTGTTGTTTAGGTTTATTTGTTGGATTGAGTTGGTGTTATATTTTCTAAACATGTTCTTTTCCCTATTCACTGAAATTTAAATTCACTAATATGTTTCCTTTTTTGTTGAATGTGAATCCCTTTTGAGTCCATGGAGACTCCACTTCCTATCCTTGCATTTCGGGGATTGTGCTTCTCTTTATCTAGTCCAAAATAGCCGGTGAACAGGTTACAGGCAGTGTAAGGCCTGGAAATCAAAATTTTCAGATCCCGGAAAGCCCAAAGGGGGTCGTATACAAGTTGTATACATCGATATACATCGATCTACGGGTCAAAAACGCAGGAATACAGGGCTGAGGTGAAATATAGGTGTTCGGAAACAAGAAATACATGAAAAGGGCTGATATACATGCCGATATACACTGATATACATCAGCTGTATACCAAAAACGGGATTGAGTAAATCCCCAGAAATTACAGCGAAATTGGCCCAAAAAGGAGGCCCAAATTCAATTTCTAACTTATTTAATTGTGTGATTATTTATTTATTTGTTTTTTTTTATTTTTTATTGCGACTTAATTTAATTAAATTCCCCAAAAGATAAACCATATTCTTTATGTTAGTTTCTTTAAAAATGATTCATTTTATCAACTCCTATGCTTATTCAAATATTTTAGTCAAAAACTTTCACTTATCTTTAATTAGATTAAAATAATGTCTTGGTTTGTCTACCAAGTTGGTTCGAATTATTATTTCTAAAAAATGACGTAAATAAATTTTGATTAATCTAGTTTTGTTAAAATCCTAATTGACCAAATTGTTTCAATTGAAATCCAATTTTCCAAAAAAAATTTAAAAATTATTCTTTATTTAAGTTTTTTTTTTTTTTTTTTTAAAAGTTAATCTTATAATGTAAAGTATTATTATAAATACTTACTTAAGTCATTTCCTCAAAAAGGGTTAGTCAATTAATAAGAAAATGGTTTTCATGTTTTAATTTATTAAATTGGTTTAAAATGAATTAAATAAATTCTAATTAATCTAGTTTTATTAATAATCTAATCACTTGTATTTCGAGTCGAATGTATCATTTTGGATCCCTTCCTCTAAAAAATGAAATGAAATAAAATGCGTCATTTAATTAATCATTTTCTTAAAGTTAATCAAATATTGTAAGTTATTATTTTTTATGTTAAATCGTTATTTTCCTAAAAATAGTCAAATATATTTTAGTCAAGATGCAGGTCAACCGCATGTTAGCGGACACTTCGAATGCTTAAACCCTTCTCGAAGTGTAAATTGAACCCCGAACCCTCTTTGGTATTTTCAAATGATTTTTTCTGTTTAAATCTTTGAAATTTATAAGTTTTCTTAATTTCTTTAAAAAATTAAGTGGCAACTCTTTCTAAGTATTTCTCAAATTGTTTTATACTTAGAACATTTCAAAAAGTGATTTTTCTAGAAATAGTTAAATTAAATAAAACAGGAATGTGTACATGTAAAGAAAAATAGAGATTACTAGTTAAATTAAAAGGGTGAAAAGAAACAAAATAACAAGGAATATAGAGCAAGTATTCTACTTGGCCAAATAGAGAAGCTCGGATCACGAACCTGGTGTTTCTGGTTGGGGTGCTTCTTCACCTTAACGATGAATTGGGTAATCTTCTCATCAATTTTCCTCTCAATTACAACATCATTACACTGCATCTGCTTAATTTAACATGAAAACATGAAGAAACTAAAAGTTGCCATCAGGAAATATTGGAAACATCTTGGAATAGACTCACCAGAAAAACCAAACCCTCCTTCCACCAAGGGAAAGGAACGGAGACTCAAAATCAGAAAAAAAAATCACTTATTACATTGATCTCACCTTAGATTGACATAATTTAAGGGCCCCCCAAGTTCTGGATGGATATACACCAACTTCTTGTCTTGGTTTAATAAGTTATAATTGACAGCCAGTGTTAATTTAACTTCAATTTAAGTTTGTATCATCTTAAATCTCATCCAGTCTTTTTAACTTCTGGTTTTTTTAGAAACTTACTTACATACAGTTTCAATTAATTATGGTCCTCACACAGTTCACAAAATCTTATAGTTGCTTTGGCACTCCATTCAAATGAAAATTTTAAGGGGGCAAAATTACAGAAGCTTTCAAACAAAAAATTTCAGAAAATTATAAATAGGAAAGAAGACAGAAATAAAAATGCAGATATTTGTTGAATTTGTATATAGATAGCACGCCCTTTCATTAAGATGAACTAACTATGCTGGGTTAGTCCTATGTCCTAATTAAGCATCACTAGATTTCACTTCTTGTAATGGAGATACTTACAACCAGACATTTGATTCTACAATAAGACTATAAGGACTGGGAAATCTCAGGGGAAGAGAAAAATTAACATTTTATTGAAAACACAATTGATTTTTTTTTTTTTTTT
>JAJOOF010005769.1:0-34342 GCA_029582545.1 Solanum lignicaule
AACAGTCAGTGCCAGCAAGTCATAAATGACTTGGGGTCGCTACAGGAACGCTCTAAACGATGAAATGAATTTTTAATTTAAAAATGACCTGGAGGGTCATTACACCCCCCCCCCCCCCAAACCACCACCCCGATAATCTTTTGATTTATTTTAATTTAAAATTTGTGTTCACTCACTTTATATATGTGTAACTGCATACTTTATCCAACTCAACAAAATTAATGCCACATAAGTTTAGTCAAATCAAGATAAGAAGAAGGGTTTCCTCGAACATTCCACTTTCTACAAATAATAAATAAGTATTGACTAAATATCCAAATATTGTGCTTGTTTTTCTAAAAGACTAAAGAGCTACCTTCAAAAAATAGTAAATAAGTATTGACCAAATATCCTAATAGCGTGAGAAAAAATCTAAAAGAACCACCTTCTACAAATAATAAATAAGTATTGACCAAATATCCAAATATCGTGATTTTTCCCCCTAAAAGAGCTAAAGTTATATATCAATCTTATCTTATCAATTTCATCCTTATCTATCTTAAAAATTACTTTCATCTTGTCAATTTAATTGTCTATATATAGTCCTCGATATTTCAATCCTCAAACTACATTACTTCTCAACTATTATTCTTTAAGTTTTCTTTACTTTTTTTGTGTCCTACAAAGATTTTCTAATATTCATCGTCATATAAACATCAATTGTTCATATGAAATGAAAACTTGTCGAGATATAGTTCCTTATATGGCACCAGTTTCGACAATCAATAGTGCTCAAATGGTGGTATGTTGTCTTCTAACTATTTTTTTTCTTCTAATTGAGATTACTCAATCAGTAATTTTTTTTGTTTACTTAAGTTGTTTGGAAATATTGAAAAAAGGCTTATGAGATTATTATTTTTTAAATTGGGAAATAAGAGATGGCTTTTAATGTAGCACCAAAACTTTAACATATTTTCTCAATTGCAGAATGATGTTACAGCTTTAAAAGTACCCAAACAATTAACTGATGAGAGGAAGAAAAGATCAATCTTTCATAATGTTAGCTTCCGAATTCAACCTTCTAAAGACGAAGCTAAGTGTTACACCATTTATAAACCACAAAAGGTTAGGACAAATCCTGCAGATGAATCAATTAGTGATCCTCACCATCTTAATCGTAATTACAAGGAGATGCTACATGAATGGGTATCTCAAAGGAGACAACGTGAAAGTGGAGCATTTGATATGGTAAATACATTTTTTTATGATATCTTTTTTTTATATGAATGTTGAAACTTACTACTTTCGTCAAGTATGTACACAAATGCATTATGTATAGGAAAAACTACCTAAATACACATCTTATTTTACCATAATTTCTGAAATTTCCTACCATTTGAATTTTTTTCAAAAGTCCCCTCTCAAATACATCACTCTCCTCTCGTTGATACATCCCTATCCCCCCCGCAGATACATCCCTCCCTTTTCTGATACATCTCTCACCTATGTATCTAGATGTATAGATGATGTATCCAAAAGTCCAGTGATATATCCAGATGTCCTATCCCCCCCTCCCTCTCTGATATATCCCTCCCCTCTCGGATACATCCGTTATTTATGTATCCAGATGTGCAGTGATGTATTCAGAATTCTATTGATGTATCCAAGATTCATAAATTTTAAGATTTTTTTGTAATTTGAAAATGAGTAGGGATATAATGTAATTAGCTTTGAACACTATGGGATTTAAGTAAATTATACTTATATATACATTCATCTATCAAGCTATATGTGTTTGTTGTTCAAAAGGAAGGTCTCAAAAATACCCCTAACATGTATGATATCTTACTTTCTTTACGTCATGCTTTCAAATTGGAATTTACTGAATACCAATTTTGTGAATCCTCCACTTAATTTTATTATCGCTCATTTTCTCTTCTTTTTTTCTGAAAAAAAAAAGTGAAATTTTTGTTTGTGTTAGACGATAATCAAAATTGTTTTCTTGTTTTAAATTAGTATGAGATGAAGTTGTAATTATCTACCACATTCAAGACTTATGTAGAATTCTATATTTTATGATTTTCTTTTTAATTATTCAAAAATTATCTAGCTTGTTCTTATCCTAAGGGCCAATAAATCTCTAACGAAATGATAAGTCATGAAAATGAGAGCATATGAATATAATTACTTTCTAATGTATTAATAATTACTATACATAAACCTAACAAAAAACTTATTGGATTGTAGTATTACACTCACAAGAACAAAGGTCACAAGTATCGATCAATTGTGCAGGTAAAAAATTATATATTCCAAGGTTTTGATAAGCTGAAGATGGAAGTGGATCAAGAAACTAATGAAATAAGAGAGGTAAGCTCTTAGATTATATGTATTTTGGTGGATAATAATTGTTTGTTTGACCAAGTTATAAAAAAAGAAGAAGCTAAAAGTACTATACATATATATATACACACACACACTAAATTGTCCTTATTAAACCAAAGGTTGGGGTTATTAAGAAATGCTCCAAGAAAAGAAAAGGTGAATGTTCCATCTTGAAGAAAGAATCTGCAACAAAGAAATAGAAAAGCAACTATAAAAAAATTACAACCAAAAAAATAGTGCAACTACAAAATTAGTCCCCAAATAGCTTATGGCTAACAAGTATTTTTTTTATTAATTTGTTGTTAATCTGTTATTAAATAACATTATATAATGATAACTTTTTTTATTCTAATGATGAGATTTATCAATTTCTAATTCCTATATTTCCTATAGTGGTTGTTTTTTGTTAAAAAAAATTGTTGTCTAATAGCTAGCGTAACATTAACTTACCTTATTTTTGTGTTTGACATCCCTATTCACGAGGTTGTTCATTGCTTTACCGAGAAACTTTTTGACCTCACTCTTGCCTTAGTTGTTGCTTTTCTGTTTCTTTGTTGCAGACTTCCTTTTAAAGATGGAACGTTCAACTTTTCTTTTCATGGAGTGCTTTTTAATAACCCCAACATTTGGATTAATAAGAAAACTTTAATAAGAATAATGTTAATGTCTTTGTGTCTTAACATGACAATAAACGTTAGTGTCATATAGTTAGGAGTTTGTCATGGAAATCACTTCTTGCAGAAATGCAAGGTATGACTTAGTAAATATTTCTTACACATATATATATATATATATATGTGCACAAGAAACTTAGTCAAACAAGCTATAGTAGTCCAACAAAATGCAAATAATGTAAGAGCTTACTTCTTTTACTTCAGTGGTTTCTTGATAAACTTAAAACTTTGATAAACCCTTGAATACATATTTTCTTACCTCTAAAATAGAACGATATTTTTTGCTCGTATGATAGTAATACTGTAATCCAACAAACATTTTTGTTAAGAACTAACTATATATGTGATTTTACAAAGTACAAATTACACACATTATAAAGTAATTATATTACTAGCTCTCATTTTTTTGATATATCATTGGTTAGAGATTCACTGGTCCTTAATAATGATTAAAACTAGTTATATATAAATATTTAAACAACTAAAGAAAAATACACTATATAAAATCCGAATAAGTTTGAATGTGATAGTATAGTTGTAGTTTAGTAGACCAATTTGAAATATGAAAATAAAGTTTAATTATCGTCTAACACAAACAAAAAATATGTTGTGATTCTTTTTTCTTTCTTTTTTTTAGGAAAAAGAAAAGATAAAACAAGCAATAATATAATTAAGTAGAGGATTCACGATATTGGTAGTGATCAATACATCCAAAAAATTGTATTTACCATGTCAAATCCTCTGCATCCATTTTCATGTTGTCTCTTTTCAGCTACCCATCCATGTAGCATCTCCTTGTATTTACGGTTAAGACGATAACAAATTGGTTCTTCTGCAGGATTTGTACTAACCGCTTGTGGATTATAAATGGTGTAACAATTAACTACACTTTTAGAAGGTTCAATTCGGAAGCTAACATTATGAAAGACTGATCTTTTCTTCTTCTCATGATCAATCATGTTTTCACAAAGATATTTCTTTTGGAAAAACATAATCTGATGGGAATATAAATATCAAAAGGTTATCTTGAAAGGAAATATCTTTTGAAAGAACTCAATTTCTTCTAATTTTGACGAATCGTATAGTTCAAAGATGACATTTTTGTCTTCTCATAAGCAAGAAAGTTCAAAATGTAGCCTAAGGAATTTTTATTTTGCTATAATCTCCCCCTCCCCCCCCTCCCCCACCTCCAAACCCCCACTCCTATAAATTTTTAAATATTTGTTAGTTAAAACTTTTGTGTTCAATCGCTTTTAAATATGTGAAACCACACATGTTATCAGACTCAGCAAAATAAAATGTCACATAAGCATAGTCAAATCAGGATAAGTAGAAGGATCTCCTCAGCTATTCCACCTTGAACAAACAATAAATAAGTATTGACCAAATGTCCAAAATTCGTGCATTTTTTCCTAAAAGAGCCACCTTCTACAAATAATATATAAGTACTGACCAAATATCCAAATATCGTAATTTTTTTCCTAAAAGAGTCACCTTCTACAAATAATAAATAATTATTGACCAAATATGCAAATATTGTAATCTTTTTTCTAAAGGCAATCATATCTTATTAATTTCATCCTTATCTATTTTCAAAATTACTTTCCATCTTCTCAATTTAATTATCTATATATAGTCCTCGATATTTCAAGCCTCAAAGCACATTACTTCTCAACTATTATTCTTGAGTTTTCTTTACTTTTTTGTTTCTTATAATTCCTTTGAGAGTATCCGAAAACACGATTGATCATGAGAAGAAAAGATCAGTCTTTCGTAACGTTATCTTCCAAATTGAACCTTTTAAAGGTGAGGCTAACTGTTACACCATTTATAATCCACAAGTGGTTCGTACAAATCCTACAGAAGAACCAATTTGTGACCGTCTTAATTGTAAATACAATGAGATGTTACATGGATGGGTAGTTGAAAAGAGACAACATGAAAATGGATCCGGAGCATTTGACATGGTAAATACAATTTTTTGGATTTATTTATCACTACCAATATCGTGAATCATCCACTTAATTATATTATTGCTTGTTTTATCTTTTCTTTTTCCTGAAAAAAAAAAAGAAAGAAGAATCACAACATCTATTTTGTGTATGTTAGGCGATAATTAAATTTTATTTTCTTATTTCAAACTGGACTAGTAAAATACCACTATACTATCACATTTAAACTTAGTGGATTTATATTGTATATTTTTTTTTAGTTATTTAAAATTTTGTGTATAACTAGTTTTTATCCTAATTAAGGACCAATGAATCTCTAACCAAGGATATATCAAGAAAATGAGAGCTAGTAATATAATTACATTGTAATGTGTGTAGTTAGTACTTTGTAAAATCATATATATAGTTAGTTCTTAACATTCTTTGTTGGATGGCAGTATTGCTATCATAAGAGCAAACAATATCGTTCTATTGTGGAGGTAAGAAAATATGTGTTCATGGGTTTATCAAAGCTTGAAGTTGATCCAGAAGCCACTGAAGTAAAAGAGGTAAGCTCTTACATTGCATTTCTGCAAGAAGTGATTTCTATGACGACCTCCTAACTATATGACACTAACTTTTATTGTCATGTTAAGACGCAAAGACATTTACATTATTCTTATTAAAAAAATTTATTCATCCAAAGGTTGGGGCTATTAAAAAGAACTCCATGAAAAGAAAAGCTGAAGATTCTATCTTGAAAAGGAAGTCTGCAACAAAGAAACAGAAAAGCAACAACCATGTCAAGAGGGAGGTCAAAAAGTTTCTTGGTGAAGCAATGAACAACCTTATGAATAGGTATGTGAAACACAAAAATAAGGTAAGTTAATATTACGCTAGCTATTAGACAACGGTGTTTTATACAAAAAAACCACTATAGGAAATATAGGAATTAGAAATTGATAAATCTCATCATTAGAATAAAAAAAGTTATCATTATACAATGTTATCTAATAACAGATTAACAACAAATTAATAAAAAAAATACTTGTTAGCCATAAACATTTGTTCATACTATCCTTTGTTGACTATAAATAGAGGGACTTCCTCTCATTTCCCAACCACAATTTTTTCTAATCTTCTACTCTTCTTCTTCTTGTATTTTGAAATTCCTTGTGTAATTTATTGTCGTTTGAGTGAGTTCGAAGTTAAGGGGAATATGTGGTACCACTATTCTGATGAAGTAAGTCGTTCTATCCTAAAAGGGTATATTCCATAACCTCAAGTACTTGAGGAAAATAATATAATTTTGATGATATAATAATTATTTGTTTGCTTAATATCCAAATTAGTATGTAATGTTCCAGTATATGAAGTTAACATGATGTAGTCTAAAGTCATTTGTTTTTGTTAACAATTTCTCTTGTGATGTAGATATATGCTTCTGAATATGTTTTTCCAAAATTTAGAGAATTGCCACGATTTGTTTTTGATGCTCAAGACAAAAGAATGACTTTATTTATCAATGTTACTTATGTGATTTAGACTCCCAGGAAGTTTGCTTCAAAATAGTTATTACTATATAAACATTTCCCTTTTGTTTTACTTATTTACTATTTCTTAATATTTTATTATTTTAGATGAAGAAAAGTTCATACGACTTGTAATAACGCCAATTGAAGTTTGTATTAGTTTAATTTTTATTATTTATTTAATAGCTAATTTTATGAGACAAAATATTTTCATTAATGCAAATATATATTTATATTTGGGTAGGTATTTTTATTTAAATTAAAATATTATATATGTCACAAATTAAAGTATTATATATGTCACAAATGAGTAGTTATTTGTATTTAAATTAAACTATTAAGTTAACGAGATCTTCTAACTTGAAAATATACTATTTGAAAATGTTTTGAGTTCTTTTTGTAAAAAAAAAATTCACAACAAATGTGAAAATATTTGAATATATAAAATATAGTTGTTCTCTTCACATGCTCATATGACATCTAAACAATTTAATGTACAATACACATGCAAAGCACATTTGATTAGATGACAAGAAAAATACAAAACAAATATTGTCTATAAGGTAATATTAGTGAGATAAGACTAATTACATGATTGAACCTAATGAAATTTAAATAAATGTATACATAATTGCATTTAACTAATAAAAATTTTCGTTGACCATCTTCATAGGTTTGCATAAGTAAGAGATATATATGACGATCCACATTATATATTACTTTAAAAGCATGAACTCCTAACTTGAATGTTAAATTACTATAATATCCCTAACTAAGGTTGTGACATTTTCGATGAGTTCTGACTTTTCTAATAAGTTGTGACTTTTTCCAAAGGGTTGTGATTTTTCGATGAGTTATGACTTTTCCAAAGAATTGTCACTTTTTCAATAAGTTGTGACTTTTCCAAAGGGTTGTTACTTCCCGGAAAGGTCATGACTTTTCAGATAAGACACAAAAAACACTTGTTCATACTACTCTTTGTTGACTATAAATAGAGGGGTTTCCTCTGATGAAGTATATATCGTTCTATCCTAAGAGGTTATAATTCATAATTTCGAGTACTTGAGGAAAATAATTATTATTTTCTTAATATATGCATTAGTATGTCATGTTCCAATATATGAAGTTAACATGATGTAGTCTATTTTCATTTGGTTTTGTTAACAATTTCTTTTGTGATGTAGATATATGCTTCTGAATATGTTTTTCTAAAATTTAGAGAATTGTCATGATTATGTTTTTTTAATGCTCAAGACAAAAGAATGACTTTATTTATCAATACTGTGATTTAGATTGTCAGGAAGTTTGCTTCAAAATAGTTATTACTATATAAACATTGCCCTTTTGTTTTACTTATTTACTATTTCTTGATATTTAAGTATTTTAGACGAAGAAATTCATATGACTTGTAATAACGCAAGTAGAAATTTGTATTAGTTTAATTTTTATTATTTATTTAATAGCTACTTTTTATGAGATAAATATTTTCATTAATGAAAAAATATATATACATTTTGGTAGGTATTTGTACTTATATTAAAGTATTATATATGTCACAAATGTATTATCAAGTTAACAAGATCTTCTATGTTCTAAATATATTATTTTAAAATGTTCCAAGTTATTTATTTTTTAAAAAAAACACTCACAAAAATAATTTCTACCATTTAAAATTTATCATTTAAAAAATAAATTTTATATTCAGTAATATGGAATAAATATTTACATTTTTTCCTAAACTAAATTAAAATCTAATAACTAAAAAAATAGTAACATTAATTAAAAGTGCTATTTATTTATGTACGTATAAAATTTAATAGAAATTCAGCTATTGCACATTAACTCTTTTAGATTCTTAGGTATAATATTATGAATTCCATAGTTATTACATTAATTTCTATCTTTCATCTTTCGTTATATTAACTTTTGACTAACAATTTTTCATATTAATACACCGCTCATATATATGTGATAACATGGTATTGTAATTTTTCCTTTGATGAATCATACTTGGTTGAACAAATTGAAATAATTTACGATTATATGAATTATATCTTTTTTTGGATGTAAGATGAAAATGCAATTATATATATGAATTCACACATAACATATATTCTTTAATTTTAATTTTTAGTTTTTTCTGGTAAAAAAAAAGAAAACCTATCTTCTTAACTATGGACATTAACATAACTTTCTTTGATTTATGTACACATTCAATGGAGAAGTCAAGTATGAGAACCAACAACAATACATCATCTATTATGTGATAACTTATAAAATGTAGTTATTCTCTTCACATGTTCATATGACATCTAAACAGTTTAACGTGGAATACACGTGCAAACATCTGGTTAGATGACAAGAAAAATAAACAACAAATATCGTCTATAAGGTAATATTAGTGAGATATGACTGATTACACGATTGAACTTCATCAAATTGAAATAAAATATATAAATTATTGCACTTAACTAATAAAATTTCTCATTGACGATCTTCATAGGTTTGCATGAATCAGAGATATATATGACGATCCACATTGAACATTCACAAAAAAATCTGCAATATTATTTTGTGCTAAGCTTAGTATTAAAATCTTTGCCTAAATAAGAAATACTATTTACTATAATATATATTTTTTGAATTAGTAAGCACGTGCAATGCATGTGTCAAAATTCTAGTCCTACCTTAAAAGCATGAACTACCTAACTTAAATGTTAAATTACTATAAAAAACCCAACATAAAACACCCAATTTAATAGATATTCTATATTTTATATTTATTTACTCTATATTATATTAAAAGGTTACACCTTTTCAAATGGATGGGTAGTGACTTTTCCGAAGGGTTGTGACTTTTCTATAGCGTTGCTTTTTGGATGAGTTATGACATTTCTGAAAAGTTGTGATTTTTCTGAAGGGTTGTGACTTATTTGATAAGGCATGATACACACCTTTTTATCCTGTCCTTTGTTGTCTATAAATAGAGGGGTTTTCTCGCACTTCTATACTATGAATTTTGTATGTTTTCTATTCTTCTTCTTTAAACAAGGAAGATTGTGAGAGTTGTTCAATTATGCAATTAGAATATATTTTTTGGGTAAATTAGATAGATCAACAAAAAATGGTTCAACAAGGAGAGTGAAATAAATTAACTTCAAATGAGAAGACTATCTTGATGATTAATTGTCACTCCCCGAGCCTACACCTTGGGCGGGACTGGCACTAGAGAACCATTGATGGCCCCAAGCGAACCCTTGACCTGACTTAACTTATAGCGGAAGACGTAAATAACAAGAAAACAGTCTCAAAGGACAACTCATGCAATAACTTAAAGAAATATTAGACTATCCGAAATGGCAAATGAAGTCTTAACATCAACAATTGAAAATGTAAAGACTAAAGAACTATAACTATCCGTCTATGAAGCCTCTAAAACAAAGAGGGATGTCGGGACAAGACCCCTGAACATCCTATCAACTGAAGTACTAAAACAATTTAAAAGGGGTCCTCCGGAAAGTAAAGAGGCTCACCAATTGACTGTGAGTGCTTAACTGGATCAACGAGGCATTGGATGTTGATCCTGATTACATGTATCTGCATCATAAAATGATGCAGGGAAAATGGCATTAGTACATTGAATGTACGAGCAAGTGATGCTTATAGTGACCAACGACACTAACCTACGGTATGAGTGTCTACGATCGTCGATAATATAGTAACCCAACCGAGGGTTGGGGTCGTGTCCCAAGGGAGTGGTTTTGAGAATTAATAGAAAAATAAAATTTAGTTCAAATTAGTCGTAGCTAAAGAGATTTACGAACAAAAACATAGTAAATTAAAGGGGGTGACACAAAAGTGTAAAATATCAAATGGGGGTTTTGTCACAAGTAGTAAAAACAACAAAAATAACAAGAAAATCAAGTATGGGGAAAGGTTCTTGGGGTGTGACCGCAATACAAGTTGAGATAAATTGTTGGGTACATGCTTTCGAAAGGAATTTTGCAAGATAATAGTCACTAGGCTAAGCTTTAGATGGAAATAAGTTCCTTCTCGGGTAACTTACCCCGTTTCAAATTTGTTACTCTCGGACACCCATTTGCCACATGAAGGCCAGCCTATGCCTTACCCCACTCACTCTCTCGAGCTAAGTGTTAGGATATGGGACTAAGGCTCACCCTCTCGGGCTGAACCTCATATCGACCCACTCCTTTGGCCATCAGTCTACTAGTCTTGGTTTCGTGACCTCTCTCTCGGGCAAGCCGAAAAAACATGGGTGGTTTTGTATTTTCAACTACAAACCCATTAAATTAAACCACAACCACTAGGTGAAATCACCATCAAAATACATCTAACCTATTTTCTGAGGTGGTTATTGCCTCTAACCATAACCGACTTCACCGGTCGGAACTCACTAGCCTTCTTCTTATTTTTCGAGACCAGCTCCCCATAGGCTAAGTAGAATTCCCAGAACCAGGAAAAAATGTAAGGGCCCCGCGGCCTAGTGAACTGCTCAAACTCATGATACTTGAGCGTGTCAAGCACCTCAGCATGCTTACCTTCCAAACCTTCCACAAATAGTAACTTTTCTTCTAGAATGGTTCATAAACCATCGCCTTTCAATCTGTTCAGCAATCTAGGTGGAGGTGGAGCTACGGGGAGTGCAGGGGCCACTGAGGGTGGTGCCGAGGGTGGCACTTCTTCAGTGGTCGGAGGAGTTGCAGATGATGTAACTCTGATAGGTGTTGATTGAGGTCTATCTCTGAGCCTATTATGCCGGTGGATCAAGGGTTGTTCATCTTCTGGCTCAGAAAAATCTGGCTCAATAGCTGACCTTTTTCTAGCGATATGCTTCTTTGGTTTGCCTTTATCTCCCGATGGGAGATCTTAATTTATTTTCTGTGAAGGACATGATCCTCCTTCATTGATGGTAATGCCCTTTGCCTTTTTCTGAGGTGGAGCATTTAAGTTTGTACGTACCATACCTGCAAAAGTTTGTGATTAGTCAGTAGAACAATCAGACTAAGACACAGAAAATCTGAGACAGAAAAGTCAGCTGATCAGTCGGCAAATCGCCAAATCACTTTGGCAAGCTAGGTCGAACTCGTCGCAGGGATTAGCTTGAAATCTAGGCAAATTAGCGATGAAAAAGTCTATTTCGCGAGACACCGACTACTTTCGGCGATGACGAAGTTGTCCGCCAAAAGATATAGTGAAAGAGGGTAAAAGGGGCATGCGAAGGGCGGTCTAAAGTCCTTTTGGTGAGTCACCTACTACCTTTGACGACCACGGATGTGTCCGCCGAAAGTTACAGAGCTCTCAGCAATATAGACATGAATGAACGGTGATCTAAGACCAGTAGGCGAACCGCCAAATCGTTTGGTGAGCACGACTCATCTCGCCGAATGATTCATCGTTCCTATTTTTCTACCCACTTCTTAGAATCGACCTTACAAGCACTAAAAACGAAATCAAAGCATGCAGACACAAAATTCACACAAGACCTATACTTTCCATCATTCCGGAATACTCAGGTTTTTTCTGCTCCTGCCAAACTTTTGCCATATACCTACGATCACCCTTAAGAATGTCGTCACCCATTCCTTCATTGAGCAATTTTTGTTATTTAGCACAAATGTGGGCTCTTTAGGTGTTACCCAACCAATACAATGACAATCAAGCGGCACTCATTGCAATCTCAATCAAATTAAAGCACAAATAACAAGGCTTTCGACTATTAAAATATTTCAGGGAACTAAGTCCGGATCACACATAGCATATCAACTTATTTTTATCAGAGAGGCCCAGCACATGTCATTCTGATACTACAATTGCAACAGAGTGCAAAAACTTTTAAGATAAATTCGGGGTTTTATGGGCTAACCTTTAATGCCGATCAAATTACTTTTTGAAACGCTAGGCAGCAAAGAGATCCAACTCCAAGCACTATTTACCAACTAAAATACTAATGGAAAGGTAAAAATCTAAGAAGAAGTACCTTTTGTGTGATTTTGAGGAGTTTGAGATGAGGGAAAGTAAGAGATTCAAACATTTTGACCTTTTGCCGTTATATAACCGTTTAGTTCTCGGTCATTCGGCAACGTTAATCTTATCGCCGGTCAACTCGGTGACACACCAAACGCATACTTACCTCACCAAGTTTTACAAGACATCCCTTATTTTGGGGTCCCAACGACGGATTAAGTCAGATTCGCTAATAGATTCGGCGACTCGCCCACTGGGTCCTTTGCTTGCCAACTTTCACTTCTCAACACCTTTCTCACTTTAACCTACAAAATCACCACACCATTATTCGAACAGAATAATTAAAAATAGTAAAATGTTGGGTTTCCTCCCAAGAAGCGCCTTATTTTACGTCGTGGCATGACGCAAGTTCTGTCTCATTCTCCGTTATTGGGGTTAGCCCTAGTGTCACTAAGTAACCCCAATATGTCATTTCGGTGGAGATGAGGCACTGCAAAACTCAGGAATGATCTGATTAGCTGGATTGATCAAGAATGAGATCCAATCATTTGATTCAACACTTCAATATTCTCCTTCATTTATTGCAACACTCTATCTTGATCGGTGAACTTTTGGAGAATGATTTGAAGTGTGTACTCGACAGGATTTTTTCCCCATTTCTGGACTTCATCTGCTCATGAGTTGGTATATACCTCCCCTTGTTATTGTATTAGACTTCCACCTCTGAAATTTTGGTGGCCAAGTCATTTATCCGAGATGCCAGTTCGGTCAGTGTGAGGTCCTTTTGGACTCCTTGGCTCACTTCGACCAATTTTCCACTACTCTGCTCAGCCATGCTCATCTAAATGGACAACTCAACGAAAAACAAAACTAAAAGTAAAGTTCGTGAACTCCGACTAAGAAGAACAAAAATCCTACTAATCTAAAAATTCTCAAATAACACCACTCCCCGGCAGCGGAGCCATTTTGATGCTTTTCATGACCAACGATAGTAACCTACGGTACGAGTGTCTACGATCATCAATAATATAGTAACCCAACCGAGGGTTGGGGTCGTGTCCCAAGGGAGTGGTTTTGAGAATTAAAAGAAAAATAAAATTTAGTTCAAATTAGTCGTAGCTAAAGATATTTACGAACAAAAACATAGTAAATTAAAGGGGGTGACACAAAAGTGTCAAATATCAAATGGGGGTTTTGTCACAAGTAGTAAAAACAGCAAAAATAACAAGAAAATCAAGTATGGGGAAAGGTTCTTGGGGTATTACCGCAATATAAGTTGAGATAAATCGTTGGGTACATGCTTTCGATAGGAATTTTGCAAAATAATAGTGGCTAGGTTAAGATTTAGGAAATAAGTTCCCTCTCGGGCAACTTACCCCGTTTCAAATTCATTCCTCTCCAATACCCATTTGCCGCATGAAGGCCAGACTACGCCTTACCCCACTCACTCTCTCGAGCTAAGTGTTAGAATATGGGACTAGGGCTCACCCTCTCGGGCTGAACCTCATGTCGACCCAATCCTTAGGCCATCAGTCTAGTGGTCTTGGTTTCGCGACTTCCCTCTCGGGCAAGCCGAAAACACATGGGTAGTTTTGTATTTGCAACTAAAAACCCATTAAATTAAACCACAACCACTAGGTGAAATTACCATAAAAATACATCTAACCTATCAGCAAGCAAGACCCAACAACAATATCAACACATATTTGCTAAGTCACACCCCAAGAATGGGGATTTTTAGCCACACATCAAGAAATAACAAAATACACCTAAAATGATCTAAAATCAAATGGGTATAAGGAATTAAACCTTAATTTAAGAAAAGGAAGAAGAATCGAGAAGACCCACTTCCAACTTGGGGATGATGAAATCCTTCTTTCTTCAACTCTCCCAAAAACCCTCTCCAAACTTGAGAGAAAA
This sequence comes from Solanum lignicaule, assembly GCA_029582545.1. Lineage (NCBI taxonomy): Eukaryota > Viridiplantae > Streptophyta > Magnoliopsida > Solanales > Solanaceae > Solanum > Solanum lignicaule. Next base: position 14,407 of record JAJOOF010005769.1, read on the forward strand.
TATCCCAAAAAGTACTATTCTATTCTGGAAAATATAATAACAAATCTACTCACCAAAAATTAATAAACAGTTTAGTATTTATATACTTCAGAAATTAGTGTTGGCGGATCACTCGTTCTGGACCATTGGGTGGTATAGTACTGCTTCACGGAACTATTCGACGAAGCGTCGACTGCTCCTTTCATTGCCTTTTTGATCCTTCTCCTTGAGGTCTTCGCGTACTGGAACAAAGGGTGGTGTGCATCCCTTCGGCGAATTGCCAAGTGTGCTTGGCGATGCTCAGGCTTCAGCTTCTTCATTCTTTTCAACCTTTTTGTTCCTTTTTGGGCCTAAGTGTCCATGCTTCCACTAAAACTTCAAATACTTGAAACTTAAGAGTTTTCATTAGATATTGAGACAAAGTAAGCATTTGAGAGCATAATTTCTATCAAAATAAAGCCCTAAATGAGTCCAATTTGTTGTCTCATCAGCATGCGAGGGGAAAACTAAACATGACATAAGCTTGAAAGGAATTTGAAAAGAACACTTACCTTAGCTTTACTCAACTCATGGATACTCAACTCAAATGAAAAGTAAAACAACAATAAAGGTCTAGTTTATACAAAGCATCTAAAATAGTAGGTGACAACTCAATATATTAAATAAATACAATAACAACTCAGTTACATGTAAAGTAATATAATATTGTGGGAGTTTCTGTAACTAACAACCATCACTATGAGCTAAAGTAATGATACAATGTCTCGCCCATGCTGCATGAACTGTCCTATACCTTGCCGTGATATAGAACACCTCAACTAAGTGGATCCACTAGTCTATGCTAAAAAGCACTAAGGAATCATCTAAAAAGTATGATCCTTTCTACCCATGATGGCTACATTGTTTATGGAGACTTGAGTTATTATGAACTCATCCCCATATCGGTGCTCAATACTACTCCCTAAATATACTCAACTCATATGTTTTAAAAACAACTCTTTCTGTGATTTGAGATAATTACTCAAAAACTATCTCAAAGGCTCTCTTGGAAATCGATGTTTCCTTTCTTATTTAAATGTGAAAACATTTCAACTCTTGGGAATATTTAGTTGCCATATAATCTTTTGAAGAATGAGCTTTACTCTTACTCTTTACTCAACTCAAAACTCAAGCCTTAAAACAAAGTTAAAACATTTGTAAAAGACTATTGGAAAACTCTAAGAACTTCTCTTGACTTGACTCTTAACTTTCCTTGAATTTATTTATGGATTCAAGGTTCATGATCTCATTTTTATGGATGATTTCATGATGTTTAGACGTACCTTAGAGTGTAGGAATAAACAAGGAAAATAGGTACGTTGCTAGGAACTCAAAAGAAAAATAGTGGGAAAAGGTAGAAGGCCTGGCGACCGTGGCGCTCTAAGTGGTGCGGGGCTCCAGCCTTGAAACTTCATAGTCTGGGTTGGGGCGCTCTGGCTGGTGTGGTGCCGCAGATCCCAAATTTCAGAGTTCCCTTTTGGGCGATCTGAGAGGCGCGACGCCCCAACCCCCTCCCCAGAAAATCCTCAAATTTTCTTGCTCGTTTTTCAACTCTAAACCCTCTAAATTCAATTGGTTCTTTCCCCAAAAACTCAAAATAGACTATAGCACCAAAATATGTAATAATATACTCGAAATCACACCTAATCTCATGAATCAAACTCAAGAAACTTCTCAATAACTTCAATAACAAGAACCCTCAAGAACTTCAACAAATTTCATCAAGAACTCATAATCTTTTCTTTCAAAAATACAATTTCACTGAATTGAATCATGATTGGTGCGTGGGTGAACTAACCCAATGCTATGTGATCTCATATACCTCGTAGGATTGAATCCTTGGCGAAATCAGCAACCAAATTCGCAAGAACTTGACGAATCTTGAACTTTTCTTCTCCTTTCTCTTCTTTTCTCTTTTCTCCAAGCCCTAGCATGTTTTGGTAAATGCGTAAACTGATATAATTCTGATTAGACCCCAATTAAACTTCTAAAAACGAAATTAATTAATTGGGTATGGAAAAGACCAAATTACCCTTCAAAAATCCGGTTTTGACTTTCCTTTTCTAAATAGCCCAACTTCAAATGGACATATCTCATTCATACGAACTCAGAATTGAGCAAACTCAATGGCGTTGGAAAGATAATTCGAAGATATTTCCTACGGTACCTGGTAGCATACCTAAAGCATCCTGAGCTATGAGTTATGCTTGTTTGAAGTTGACCCTAAACTCAAACTTAACATAACTTAACCAATTTTAGATTTTTCATTCTTTCCATCAGTGACTCTTTCTAATTCCCTCTCTTTCTAGTTCTTTCAAATAGCGAGGTGTTACAATATCTCCCTCTTGGGAACATTCATCCTGGAATGAGATTTCTCTTAGTAGGCTAAGGGTGTAATATCTAACATTCAGCTCAAACACCCTACAAGCAAATCTAACACATCAAGTATATATATTAAAGAGTACTAAGAAGAGAATTAGTACCTTGCTCTGGAATTTCTCTAGGCTCAAAGAGATGTGGATATCTCTTCTTCATATATTCTTCAGCTTCCCATGAAGCTTCCTCAACAAACTGGTTTCTCCAAAGAACTTTGACTGATGCTACTTCCTTGGTGCTTAACTTGTGAACCTAACGGTCTAGAATCTGAACAGGGATCTCCTCATAAGACAAACTATCCTTGATACCAATATTCTCAGTAGGTATGATAAGTGAAGGATCTCCCGTGAACTTCTTCAACATGGAAACATGAAATGCCGGATGAACCGCTGCCAACTCTTGGGGTAGCTCTAACTCATAAGCTACATTACCAACTCGTTTGGATATTCTTTAAGGGCCAATATACTGGGGACTAAGCTTCCCCTTCTTACCAAATCTCATTACACCCTTCATGGGTGGAACTTTCAAGTATACCCAATCATCTACATTAACCTCTAGCTCCCTTCTCCTAACAGCAGTGTAGGATTTCTGATGACTATGCACTGTTTTCAACCTCTTTTGAATGACTTTCACTTTCTCCATAGCTTGGTAAACTAAGTCTAGTCCTATACACCATGCTTCACCAACCTCAAACCATCCAATAGGAGATCTACATCTTCTCCCATAAAGAGCTGCATAAGGAGCCATCTGGATGCTAGAGTGGTAACTATTGTTGTAAGCGAACTCATGAGAGGTAGGTGATCATCCTAATTCCCCTTGAAATCAATCACATAGGCCCTCAGCATATCCTCTAAATTATGAACAGTGCGCTCTGCTTGACCATCTGTCTGAGGATGAAAAGCAGTACTTAAGTTCACCTTTGAACCCAAGCCTTTCTGAAAAGATTTCCAGAACTGTACAGTAAATTGTGCTCCTCTATGTGAAATAATTGATACCGAAACCCCATGAATTCTGACTACCTCTTGAATATACAACTTAGCATAATCTTCTGGTGAATGGGTAGTCTTTACCGCCAAAAAGTGGGTTGATTTCATCATTCTATCAACAATCACCCAAATAAAATCGTGCTGCCTGCGAGACCTTGGTAAACCTGTAATGAAGTCCATATTGATCATCTCCCAATTCCATTTTGGAAGTTTTATATTATGAGCCATACGAACGAGCCTTTGATGATCTACCTTAACTTGTTTGCAATTTGGACACTTAGCAACAAACTCTGCAATGCCCTTCTTCATACTACTCCACCAATAAACCTCTCTCAAATCGCGATACATCTTTGTGGAACCCAAATTGATAGAATATATGGAGCTATGAGGTTCCTCCATGATCCTCTCTTGGAGCTAATCCACCCTTGGTACACACAACCTACCTTGATACCTCAATACACCATCTCCCCCTTGTTCAAAAGCCAATACTTTTTGCTTATGAACATTTGCCTTTAATTCAAGCAAAATAGGATCTTGGTCTTGATTCTCTTTAACTTCTGACACTAATGATGATTCATCCCCATTCATCACCACTACCCCTCCTACAGTGGAATCCATTAGTCGAACTCCCAAGCGTGCAAGTTTGTGCACATCTTTTGCTAACTCTTTCTTATCTTCCTCAAAATGGGCGATACTACCCATAGACAATCTACTAAAGGCATCAACAACAATATTAGCCTTACCTCGGTGATAGAGGATACCCATTTTATAATCTCTGAGTAACTCTAACCACCTTCGCTATCTAAGATTTACCTCTCTCTGACTAAACACATACTGAAGACTTTTGTGATCAATGAATACCTTTACATGAAAACCATAAAGATAGTGACACCATACTTTCAAAGAAAATACTACGACAACCAACTCTAAGTCATGGGTTGGATAATTCTTCTTGTGACCCTTAAGCTGTCTGGAAGAATAAGCTATGACTTTGCCATTCTGCATTAACACACAACCCAAACCAACTCTAGACACATTACAATATACGACAAAACCTTGAGTACCTTATGGTAAGGTCAATACTGGGGCAATAGTCAACCTCTTTTTCAATTCCTGAAAGCTTTTCTCACAAGCTTAAGACCATTGAAACTTCACTATTTTCTTAGTCAACTTGGTCAAAGCAGACGAAATAGATGAGAATCCTTCTACGAACTTTCTAGAGAAGAGTTTTTTCCTCTTGTGCTTGGTTGCATGTCACGCCCTAGCCTACACCTTGGGAGGGACTGGTACTCGAGAACCATTGTTGGCCCCAAGAGAACCCGTGGCCTGGCTAGACTCTCAGCGGAAGACTTACTCAACGGAAATGTACTTAAACAAAATCTTAAATTAACTGTGTGAATAGATAAACAAAGAATGGTTAGAAAATAACATTAAACTTAGCCAATATGGCAACTCAAGTTTTTAAATCAAACAACTGAAATATCAAGACTAAAGAACTCATATCTAACTGTCTATGAGGCCTCTAGATACTAAGAGGGATGTCAGGACAAGACCCCCGATTATCCTAACAACTGAAAATACCCAAAAGCGATAAAATAAAACATAACCAAAGGGATCCTCCAGAAAGCAAGGAGGCTCACCAACTGACTATGAGTGCTCGGTAGGATCAACGAGGCGCTGGATGTTGATCCTAGTTACCTGTATATGTATCATAAAATGATGCAGGGCAAATGGCATCAGTACATTGAATGTACAAACATGCAAGGGGAAAAGTAAACACGACATAAGCTTGAAATTAATACTGAAAGAAACGCTTACCTCAGCTTTACTCAACTCATGAATACTCAACTCAATGCAGATATAAACAACAGTAATGATGAAGTTTATATAAGGCATTTAAAACAATAGGTAGCAAATCAAGGTGTTAAACAAATACAATAACAACTCAATTTATATATAAAGTAATATACTTGTGTGGGAGTTTCTCTAATCGACAACTATCACTATGAGCTAATGTGAAGATACAGCCTCTCGCCCACTTTGCCAGAACTGCCCTATAACTTTTTGGGATATAAAACGCCACAACTAAGTGGATCCACTAGTCTATGCTAAAAAGCAATAAGGAATCATCTAAAAAGTATGCCCCTTTTTACCCACGCTGGCTACATGGTTTATGGAGACTTGAGTTATTGTGAACTCGTCCCCATATCGGTGCTCAATACTACTCCCAAAATACTCAGCTCATATGTTTAAAAGGAGAACTATTTCTGTGATTTGAGATAATTACTCAAAACTAGCTCAAAGGCTCTTTCGGAAATTGGTGTTTCCTCTCTTGTTTAAATGTGAAAAGATTTACTCTTTTGGAGATGCATTTAAATATTTGGTTGCGAAACAAATTTTTAGGTAGAAGGGTCTGTGACCGATCTGTGAAGTGGAGAAAAATCTGTGAAATGGGGAGGGGTCTCTAGATTCGCTCGACTTTTTCCTTCTTCATTTTCTAACCCCAAGTCGCCTGAATTCAATTCTTTTTTCTCAAATTCTCTATAGATTCAAATACCCAGTATATGTAAACAAGAACCTAACTCAAAACAACTCTATACATCGACGCAATAATCTCAAGAACTCCTCAATCTCAGCCAAATTCAAGAACAAAAGCAAATTTAAGAACACATATCAATAACATCAAACTTTCAACCTTTTTAGAACGAATTTCGCTGAACTAAACATGATTGGCACGTCGGTGAACGAACCCAACGTTATGAAAGTCTCACATACCTCGTAGGATTGAATCCTTGGCAAAATCCCCAACTAAAATTGCAAGAACTTGATGAATCTTGAACTTTTCTTCTCCTTTCTCCTCCTGAGTTCTTTCACAAAAAGCCCTAGTGTGTTTTGGTAAATGCGTAAACTAAACTAACTCAGTTTAGACCCAAAATAATTTACTAAAAAAAGATTTAATTAATTGGGTAATGAAAAGACCAAAATATCCCTCTAAAATCCGGTTTTGACTTTCCTAATCTAGACAACCCGACTTCAAATGGGCACATATCCTTCATACAAACTCAAAATTGAGCAAACTCAGTGGCATTGGAAAGATAATTCAAAGATCTTTCCTACGGTATCTTGTAACACACCTAAATCATCCTGAGCTAGGATTTATGGTCGTTTAAAGTTGACCCAACACTCATACTCGACTTAACTTGTCCAACTTTCGAAATTTGATTATCTCCAAAAACGGTTTCTTTCAAATTCCAGTTCTTTCTAGTTTTTTTCAAAAAGCTGTCTTTGGAATATCACATTCTCTTACCCTCAACTGTTTGTAGCCTGATTTGAGGTCTATTTTCGAAAAACAAGTGGCACCCTGAAACTAATAAAAAAGGTCATTAATTCTCGAAAGAGGATTCTTATTCTTGATGGTAACCTTGTTCAATTGACGGTAATCTATACACATCGGAAGGGAACCATCTTTCTTCCTCACAAATAAGACTGGAGCGCCCTAAGGTGAGACACTTGGTCGAATAAACCCCTTATCTAGGAGATCTTTCAACTGTTCTTTTAGCTCTTTCAATTCTGTTGGTGCCATTCTATATGGCGGAATAGATATTGGACGAGTATCAGGAAGAATATCTCTACTGAAGTCTATTTCTCTTAGGAGGGACTCTAGGAATATCATCTCGAAAGACTTCAGGAAACTCACTCACAACAGGAATTGACTCAATAGGAGGTGTCTAAACACAAGAATCATTAACTCGGACTAAGTGGTGGACACACCCCTTGGAGCCTAACTTTCTCGCCTTCAGGTACAAAATAAAACAACCCTTAGGCACTACTGAACTACTCCTCCACTCAAAGACTGGATCATTAGGAACCTTGAACTTGACAACTTGAGTTCTACAATCAATGGAGGCATAACAGGCATAAAGCCAGTCCATACCCAGAATAATGTCAAAAGCAACCATGTCTACCTCAACTAAATCAGCCATGGTGCTCTTGTAATTGACGGAAATGGTACAATCACGATAGACTCACTAAGCTAGAATACACTCCCCAACAGGTGTAGAAACACTGAAGGGCTCTCAAAGTTTCTCAAGAAGAATATGAAAATTCATTGCAACATAAGGGGTCACAAACGATAAAATCACTCCTAGGTATATCAAAGCATAAACATCATAAATAAAGACTTTGATCATACCACTGACAACATCTGGAGAATTCTGTTGCTATTGGCGACTAGTGATATCATATAGGCAGTTTGCTCCTCCGCCAGCCCCTGAAGTAGCTCCTCTAGATGCAACTCTGTCGGGTGGAACAACTGATGAAGATTGGGCTCTAATGCCTTGATTACTATTACCTTGCCCGTTCTTAGGGCACTCCTTCATGAAGTGACCCTCTTTACTACACTTGAAACAACCTGTGAAGCTATCGCGACACTTACCTGGGTGGTTCATACCACACTTAGCACATGCAGAAGCCCAGTTACCTACTTATGTCATACTACCTTGAGACTGTGGAGGTCTAGCTCTAAAGTGCTGTGAATTCTGACTATTGTACCCACCTTTATTTCTGGGTGCAGGTGCACTACAAGATGATGGAGCAGGTCCCTTTTGTTTTTGTTGGAAGGATGCCCGCTTGACATTTCTTTTCTGCTGCCCAGACTCATTCCAGATCTCTTAACCTTTTGGTTTCTGAACTCTTCTCTATCCCTCAGCTTATCCTCCTAAACCTGCTACACATGAATCATCAGCCTTGCTATGTCCATATCACCTATTAGCATTGCAACCTTACCTTCTTTACTCGACAGACGAGACAATCTAGCAATAAGTAGAATCATCCTACTCCTCATATCTACAACCATTTCAGGGGCATAACGGGAAAGTCGGGTGAACTTCAAACTATACTCATGAACACTTATTGACTTCTGCTTAAGGGTAAGGAATTCTCGTACCTTGGGTTGTCTCAGTTCCCTGGGAAAGTAACGCCCCAAGAAAGCCACCTCAAATATAGACCAACTCACATTCGGTGCACCCTCAGCTCTACCCTTCTTCCATTGATTGAACTGTATTCTAACGACACCCTTTAGTTGGTATGCAGCTAATTCCACTCTCTCAGCATCAGTGACATGCATAATCTCAAAAACTTTCTGAAGCTCCTCAATGAAGTTCTTCGGATCCTCAGTGTTGCTTGAACAAGTGAAACTCGGAGTATTCATCGTTAGAAACTCTCGGATCCTAGACGTATCAACTACACCGTGTTGAACCCCTATTTCTCCCACTTGGTTGGTCATAGCTTGACTCAGCATTCAGATGGCTTCCCAAAATTTAGCATTGGTGACCTGTCCTTGGTGTTGCACTTTAGGTGCATTAGGTACCCCTTGTTCCTCGAAATTCCTCCTAGCAAGACGACCTCATACAGCTCTTCGTGGAGACATGATCAACTGAAAGACACGCATAAGAACGAGTTAGAAAGAGACATTATAGAGATGAACTCTATCGCACGAAGTGAGTATGAAAGAAGTGAAGGAAATTCCTAAATGTTGCAGCCTCCTAATTATAGATGTGGTGTGCTTCACACTAATAATTATGACTCTACAGACACAACTTCATAGACTTCCTAGGAATATTGAACTTTATGCTCTGCTACCAAGTTTTTCATGCCTCGAGCCTACACCCTTGGCAGGACTGGCACTGGAGAACCATTGATGGCCCCAAGCGAACCCTTGCTGTGGCTAGACTCTCAGTAGAATACTTACTCAACGGAAATGGACTTAAAAAAAATCTTAAATAAAATGTTTGAATAGATAAACTGAGAATGTTTAAAAAATAACATTCAACTTAGCCAAAATGGCAACTGAAGTCTTTAAATCAAACAACTGAAACATCAAGACTATAGAACTCATATCTAAGTGTCTATGAAGCTTTTAGATACTAAGAGGGATGTCGATACAAGACCCCCGATCATCTTAACAATTGAAAATATCCAAAAGCAATAAAATAAAACATAACCAAACTGATTCTCTGGAAAGCAAAAAGGCTCACCAACTGACTCTGAGTGCTCGACTGGATCAACGAGGCGCTGGATGCGTATCCTGGTTACCTATATCTGCATTATAAAATTATGCAGGCAAAATAGCATCAGCACATTAAATGTACGAGCATACGAGGGGAAAACTAAGCACAATATAAGCTTGAAATGAATACTGAAAGAAACACTTTCCTCAGCTTTACTCAACTCATGAATACTCAACTCAATGTAGAAATAAACAACAGTAAAGATGCAGTTTATCTAAGGCATTTAAAACAATAGGTAGCAACTAAAGGTTTTAAAGAAATACAATAACAACTCAATTTATATATAAAGTAATATACTTCTGTGGGAGTTTCTCCAACCGACAACCATCACTATGAACTAATGTGATGATACAACGTCTCACCCACCCTGCCAGAATTGTCCTATAACTTGGCAGGATATAGAACCTCTTAACTAAGTGGATCCACTAGTCTATGCTAAAAAGTACTAAGGAATCATCTAAAATGTATGATCCTTTTTACCCACGACAGCTACATGGTTTATGGAGACTTGGATTATTGTGAACTCGTCCCCATATCGGTGCTCAATACTACTACCAAAATACTCAGGTCATATGATTTAAAACGAAACTCTTTCTTTGGTTTGAGATAATTACTCAAAACTAGCTCAAAGGCTCTCTTGGAAATCGGTGTTTCCTCACTTGTTTAAATGTGAAACCATTTACCCTTTTGGGAATACATAGTCCCGGTATACTCTTTTGAAGAAAAGAACTTTGATCTTTACTCTTTACTCAACTCAAAACTCAAGTCTTAAAACAAAGTTAAAACATTTGTAAAAGACTTTTGAATTGACTATAAGAACTCTCTAGACTTGGCTTTTAAATTTTCTTGAATTTGAATTTATGGATTTAATGATTTCAGATTTGTTATAGGAATGATCTCATGATGCTTAGGAGTGTTTTTAGATAGTTAAACCTGAGCAACAATTGAGAAATCACTGTCTGGACGCAAGTCTGCGACGCGGAGATGCATTTAAATATTTGGTCACGAAATAAATTTTGTGGAAGAAGGGTCTGTGGCCGCTCCGCGAAGCAAGGAAAAATCTGTGAAATGGGGGGGGGGGAGGTCTGCGACGCGGACTGTGTCTCCTGATTCACCCGACTTTTTCCTTCTTCGTTTTCTAACCCCAATTCACCCAAATTAGATTCTTTTTTCTCAAATTCTCTTTAGATTCAAATACCCAGTATATGTACACGAGAACCTAACTCAAAACAACTCTATACATCGACGCAATAATCTCAAGAACTCCTCAATCTCAGCCCAATTAAAGAACGAAAGCAAATTGAAGAACACATATCAATACCATCAAACATTCAACCTTTTTAGAGTGAATTTCGCTGAACTAAACATGATTGGTGTGTGGGTGAATGAACCCAAGGCTATGAAAGTCTCACATACCTTGTATGATTGAATCCTTGGCGAAATCCCCACCCAAAATTGCAAGAACTTGACGAATCTTGAACTTTTCTTCTCCTTTCTCCTCTTGAGTTCTTTCTCCAAAAATCCTAGCTTGTTTTGGTAAATGCGTAAACTGAACTAACTCAGTTTAGACCCAAATAATTTACTAAAAATGGATTTAATTCATTGGTAATGAAAAGACCAAAATACCCCTCTAATATCCGGTTTTGACTTTCTTTATCTAGACAACCCGACTTCCAATGAGCATATCTCCTTCATACGAACTTGAAATTAAGAAAACTCAGTGGCGTTGGAAAGATAATTCAAAGATATTTTCTACGGTATCTTGTAGCACACCTAAATCATTCTGAGCTAGGAGTTATGCGTGTTTAAAGTTGACCCAACACTCATACTCAATTTAAATTGTCAAACTTTCCAAATTTTATTATTTCCAAAAACGGTTTCTTTCAAATACTAATTCTTTCTAGTTCTTTCAAATAGCGAGGTGTTACATTGCACTTCTTTAAATCTGAAATATTTTTGTATGTCTTTACTGCTAGCATGTTTGTTTTTTTCATACATATATTATTCGTTTAGCTTTAGTCAACATGATCATTGGCTAGACGGATGACATATATAGGCCATAGCCGCCCACCAGCATCGAAAACTCTTTGATCTTCTACAAGAATCATAGAAGCTCTGATACCAATTTAAAGGAAAATATTTTATTTATAAACTAAAAGATTCTTGAATCTTACTTCATGTTCTATATATTTCCTTGTATTTTTGTATATTTCTATCTTTAATAACATTTCTATTTATAAAGGTAAAAATCAAATTAAAGTAGGACTAGGAACTACTCTAACTAACAAATTCTAAGCAAAACATAAATAAGTAAATACCATAAATAACAAATCCTAAACAACTTAAGATTTCTACTCTAACTTTGAATTATTATTTCCAACAATATATATATATAGTTAGTGCCTTCAATTTTTTTAAATATGTCTTGAGTTTTTTGTTAATTATTATAAGGTTAAGGCAGAATTACCCCCTGGACTATTGTAACATCCCACCTTATGAATAACTAAATTTAGAAAGAACTAATTTGTAAAGAGCTAATTTGAAATTTGTTCAAGTTAAGCTTAAGTTGTGAGTTTTGGGTCAAATTCAAACGACCATAACTTTGAGTACATGATGAGTTAGGTGGCCCATAAGATATCAAATGAAAGGTCTTGGAATCCTATTTCCAATGCCACCAAGTTTGCTAAATTTCGAGTATGGATGAGGGAGATATGTCCGTTGGAAGTCATCCTGAACAGCTAAGTAAATTTACCCGAATTAGTGAGGGGTATTTTAGTCTTTTCCTTACCCCATCAGCCTTAAACATTTTTAGTAACTAGTTTTTCAACACCTATGTTGCACGTGATTACCAATTCAGAAAATATATGTTATAGTAAATAGTATTTCTTATTTAAGCGATGATTTTAACAATAAGCTTTGCACAAAAGAATATTGCAAATTCTTTTGTGAATGTTCAATGTGGATTATCATATGTATCTCTTTTCATGCGAACCTATGATGATAGTCAATGAAAAAATTTATTAGTGAAATGCAATAATGAATATATTTATTTCAATTTGATGAGGTTCAATTATGTAATTAGTCGTATCTTAATAATATTACCTTATAGACGATATTTTTCGTGTATATTTCTTGTCATCTAACCAGATGTGCTTTGCATGTGTTTTCCATGTTAAACTGTTTAGATGTCATAAGAACATGTGAATAGAACAAATACATAATATTTTTTAGAACTAATTTTTGTATATTAATTTTTTATTTTATAAGTTATAACATAATAAATGGTGTTCATGTTGTTGGCTCTCATATTTGACTTCTCGATTGACTGTGTACAAATCAAAGATAGTTAATCCATAGTTAACTAAGAAAAATTTCCTTTTTTACCGGAAAAACTAAAAATTAAAATTAAAGAATATATTTTATCTGTGAAATAATATATATAATCACATGTTTATCTTACATCCAACAAAGATATAGTTCCTATACTTATAAGGGATTTTCAATTTATTCAACCAAGAATGATTAGTCTAAACAAAACTAACAACAACGTGTTATCACATATATAGGGGTGGTATAATAATACGAAAAATTATAAGACAAAAGTTAATGTAAGAAAAGATGAAAGATAAAATGAATTAATGTAATAACTATGAGAATTCATAATATTATAACTAATGAATGTTAAAGAGTGTGAATAACTTTTACAATAATTAGTAATAACTAAGAGAATTTATAATGTTAGAACTAAATTATTAATGTGCAATAGCTGTATTTCGAATGAATTTTATACTTACATAAATAAATAGACTTTTAATTAATGTTACTATATTTTTTATAATTATCACATTTTAATTTATTGTAGGGCCAAAATGAAAATGTTTATTCCATATTACTGAATATAAAATTTATTTTGTAAATGATAAATTTTAAGCGATTCATATATATTCACATATTTTCACATTTGTTGTGACTTTTTTTTTTTTAAAAAGCACCCGGAACAATTTAAAATAATATATTTTGAAGTTAGAAGATCTTGTTAAATTGATAATACATTCGTGACATATATAATACTTTAATTTAAAATATGACGTTATTACAAGTCATATGAATTTTTCTTCGTATAAAATACTGAAATATTAAGAAATAGTAAATAAGTAAAACAAAAGGGCAATGTTTATATAGTAATAATTTATTTTAAAGAAAACTTCCTAACATTCTAAATCACACAAGTACCATTGATAAATAAAATCATTCTTTTGTGTTGAGCGTAAAAAAAGCAAATTGTGACAATTCTCTAACTCTTGAGATGTTAAATAATTTTCGAAAAAGATATTCAGAAGCATATATTTACATCACAAAAGAAATTGTTAAAAAATAAATAAATTTAGACTACATCATGTTAACTTCATATATTGGAACATTACATACTAATGTATATACTAAGCAAAAAAATAATTATTATATCATCAAAATTATTTTTCTCAAGTACTCGAGGTTATGGAATGTACCCTCTTACGATAGAACGATTTACTTCATCAAAATAGCGGTACCTCATATTCTGCTAAACTTCGAACTCACTCAACGACAATAAATCACACGAAATTTTTTAAAATGCAAGAAGAAGAAGAGTCGAAGATTAAAAAATATTGTGGTTGAAAAATGAGAGGAAACCCCTCTATTTATAGTCAACAAAGTGTGGTATGAACAAGTTGAACAACTATTTCTGGTGTCTTATCTGAAAAGTCATGACCTTTCCCGAGAAGTCACAACCCTTTGGAAAAATCACAACTTATTGAAATAGTAACAACTCTACAACTCATCGAAAAATCACAACCTTTTGAAACAAGTCACAACTTATCAAAAAAGTCACAACCTAATGAAAAAGTCACAACCTACGTTAGTGATATTATAGTAATTTAACATTCAATCTAGGAGTTCATGCATTTAAGGTAATATAGATAGTTTTGGGGTCAAATATGATTTGGGTCAGTTTTACAATCCTAAAATACGCTTTTGGTTTTGAGAGGAGTTGAAGAAGAGGAAAAGAGGTGAAAAGGAAGAACGATAATGGGTTTTCCTAATTGGGCATTTGTTTTGCCAAATTAAGGTATGTAAGTTTTCATAGTGTTGGGTTCGTTCACCAACATGCCAATCATAATTTACATATTCAAATTCATCTATAAATATTGGGAAGTTTAAGTTCTTGATGAGTGTTCTTGAAGCGTTGTACTTCGTTCTTGAATTTTGATGTTTGATTGAGTTCTTGAGGCGAGGATCTTGTTAATGACCACTATTCTTGAGGGTTTTCAAGTAGATTTTCATGTAAATAAATTGAGTAACCGAATCTAAGAGGGTTTTGGAAGAAACCATTCGATTCTAGGCGAATTAGGTTCAGAAAACGAGAGAAAAAAATTCGTCGGATTTTCTGGGTAGAGTTTCACGACCCGAGCCTACACCCTAGACCCGACCGGCACTTGAGAAACATTGTTGGTCCCCAAGCGAACCCTCATCCTGACTAGCTACAAGCGGAAGACTAACTCAAGCATAGAAAAGCTTAAAACTAAAATAAATTCAATTACTCAAATACTCAATTTTACAATGATCTGAAAAAAATACTCAATAGATAAACTCAGAGATTATTAAAACAACTCAAAGAGATACATACTGAAAACTGCTCAACCTTGTATATCTATAAAGCCTCTACTATTAGAGAAGAATATCGTGACAAGACCCACGACATCTCCAAAACTACTAACTGTAGGGTAAAGGTGAAGTCCTCCAGAATATAAGAAGGCTTACTAAAGCCGACTAGAATATCATACGACCTCAACAAAATGCCTGTTGATGATCCTGAATACCTATATCTTGATCATGAAATGATGCAGGACAAATGGCATAGTACATGGAATGTACGAGCATGTAAGGGGAATTCTAAAGAATAAACATAAGCTTGAACTAATGGAAGAAAAACATACTACCTCTTCTCAACTCACTTAACTCAACTCAACTCAATGAAATGTAGTTCAACTCAACTCAGAGAAAATAGGGCTCAACTCAATAATAAGATACTCAACTCAAGTTACTCAACTCAAGATAAAGCAACAACAAAAGATGTAATATTTGAAAAGCTTTTAAAACAGTAGATAACAACTCAATGTATTGAAGAATACTATAATGAATCGGCTTCTTTATATAAAATACAATGTAACTCTATGGGAGATTCTCTAATCGACAACCATCACTATAAGCTATGTGATGATACATCGTCTAGCCCACGCTGCCAGAACTGTCCTATACTTTGCTGGGGTATAGAACCTACTACTAAGTGGATCCACTAGTCTATGCTAAAAAGCAATAAGGAATCATCTAAAAAGTATGACCCTTTCTACCCACGTTGGCTACATGGTTTATGGGGGCTGTGAGTTGTATGAACTCTCCCCCTTATCGGTGCTCAATACTACTCCCGAAATATACTAGCTCATATGTTTTTAAAAACATAACTCTTTATGTGTTTTGAGAATATTACTCAAAAAAAATTCTCTTAAAAGAGATAGTACTCAGAACTGCTCATGAAAACTCTTTCGGAAAATGGGGTTTCCTCTTATCTTAAATGTAAAAAGATTTACTCTTGCAAATACTTAGTTCCCATATATCATTATAAAGATAATGAACTCAGCTCTACTTTTCCTCAAACTCATATGTTCAAGTCTTAATACAAGTTTTAAAAAGGTTTGCAAAAGACTTCTCAAAATAGGGTTCATGAAGAATTATGGGCATGGACTACTCAACTGAAGGTCCATCATGGGTAACATGTAGTAGTCCCACGACTAGGAATGTAATCTCAAAAGGATTAGGAACTCAATAGTCAAGACTTAGAACTTGAAGATTTTACTCCTCTCAAAGATACTCAATTTATGGAGTTCATGAGGAATTTATGGGCATGAACGACTCAACTCAAGGGTCTACATAACAATATGGAACTCATGTATATGACTCTTCTCATTGTCATACTTACTTCCTCAAAACTAAGCTCAAATTGGTAATTGATCTCAAAGGATTCACAATTGAACTTGAAGACTTTCTTCAACTCTACTCTTAACACTTTTTGTTGAATTTGAATTATAAATTCAAGAGTTCTTATTTACGATATGAAGGATCTTGATGATTGTGTAGACTCATGAGTACATTATCCTCACTCTCATACTCACTTACTTGGGTCTTGAAACAAGTTATTAAAAATGGTAGAAGAGTCCTCCAAAGACTCAAAGGGTCTTTCTCAAAAGACTCGAAAGAACTCTCAAGACTTGACTCTTAACTCTTCCTTGAATTTTAATTATGAATTCAAGGTTCATGACTTGATATATAGAATTTCTTGATTATTGGATGTAGGTTGGATAGTAAAAATCACTAACTTTCATCTCAAGAATTCCTCAAAACCTCAACAAAACAAGATTTAGAATGAAACTTCAAGAACACTTATCAAGAACTCATCAAGAATTTAAATTGCTCAATATTTATGGATAGATTCGCAAAAAGACTCATGATTGGTTTGTGGATGAGCAAACCCAATACTATGGCAGCTTACATTCCTCAAAGAACTAGGTACTTGGCGAAATCTTAAATTTCTTGAATGAACGCTCGAAAATTTGAACTTTTTCTCCTCAAAAATGCTCTTGTGGATGAATGAAACTGATTCTAACCAGTTTAGACCCTTAATTGGGTGTAATTCGCGTTTAGAATAAGTGAGGGTAAGGAAAAGACTAAAATACCCCTCATATTTTTGGGTAACTTTCTTTAAATGGATAGTATGACTTAAAAAGGGTACATCTCCCTCATACGAACTCGAAAAATACCAAACTTGGTGGCGTTGGAAAGAGGACTCAGAGATATTTCATTTGATATCTTTTGGGTCTCCTAACTCATCATGTGTTAAAATTTATGATCTTTTGAAGTTGACCCAAAATATCAAAGAACTTAGGAATGACTTGAATGAACCCTCTTCTAAAATCTTAAGAATATTTGGATTTCTGAAAACTGATCCAATTCAGATTTATCCCCAAAATATTATTAAAATTCATTTTAAGCTGATTGGGTATGGAAAAAACCAAAATACCACTCATATTTTCAGGTAGCTTTCCTTAATTTGACAACCTGACTTCAAACGGGCATATCTCCCACATACAAGCTCGAAAATTAGCAAACTCGGTGGTGTTGGAAAGAGGACTCAAAGATCTTTATTTTGATATCTTATGGGTCTTCTAACTTATCCTGTGCTAAAATTTATAGTCATTTGAAGTTGACCCAAAACTTAAAAGAACGTAGGAATGACTTTAAGGAATTATTTTTATTTCTTTTTGCAACTGAAGGTGCTTCATCTAGTGACCTTAAAACTTAAGAAAATTTTAAATTCCTCAGTTAAATATTACTCACAACGATTAATGGTTCGAGTCTTAGCTCAAAAAATTTCCGGGGTGTTACATTATCTCCCCCTTGGGATCATTCGTCCTCGAATGACGGCTAAAATGGAAATGGAACGGGGTTACTCTCACTATCTCTTCTGACTCATGAACATGCCTACTAACATAAGCTAGACTGATTCATACCAAGAGTTGGGACCGCCTATATCACCTAAGCCAAGAAGGATGCTATTTTTAATATAATCACACTCTCTCTGAGGTTACTTTATCTGGGACAAAGGAAATCTAGGAATGAAGTAAGAGTAGGAATACCATGCCTCATTGGCTGCAACTCATAGCTTCCACAAGGGTACATGACTTCTCTTGCCAATGTCTGAGTCTAATGGCAAGCTGTTGTTGTATTCAAGCTTAACCCAAATCCTACTGTTCGGGTTCTATACCTCTCTATAGGGAATCTCATCCCAAGAATATTATTCTTTACCACCACATTTAATCAACATTGGGATTATATCAAGAACTACCTCATGTTTAACAATACCACATTCAATCTTAGTATTCTAACAACTCCATGGACTCTTACTAACCAACTTCTTAAGAAGTTCTCATTCCTTTATCATCTCTGCCATACCAACTATAATTTCCTGCATTACTACTTGAGACCAACTAAGGGCTCTTATTTAACTATTTCCCATAGTAAAACCTCATCCTCCTCTTCATACTTATTTATAGCCTTGGATGGAATTATCACACCATCGTTATCACGATAAGAACATTAACCTTCTTCTTCTAACATCACTCCACTACTAAAATACCTTTGAAAAGATATCTCCCTTACTCTTTTGAGCTCATTACTATCTTATTCTCAACACTGGACTTGATTTCTCATCTTATCATCTCCCCCTTAGGTCTAAAGCTAACACTTGGAAGCTACGGACCTATTACATCATCTCTAAAATGATCTACATCCCTTTTTCACAACTTAAGTACTATTTGCTCACTTATTATACCTTATTACTTAATCAATTCTATAACCTTTGGAACACCATGACCTTCTCAAACAAATAATAAGCCTAGCTTAGATCTATCACTTCCTGAATATTTATTTGTCTTATTCAACCATATATTTAGTCTCCTCTAACACGATGGCACATCGACATTAACTCTCTTTTGGTTAAAATATAGTCTATCTCATCATGACTAGTAACTATTCCTCTTCATTCTATCAAGAACTCTCTACAACATTATTATTACTTGCTTCACTCATAAAGGAACTCATCACTAATAACTGACTGGGTGCATGATTGCAATAACATAATCTGCCCTATCACTAACTCTCTTTCATAGATTACTGAACCTCTGCATACTTTCCTATAACTATGTGCACTTTCACTACTACAGCTTATAATTTCGTAACTCATGCTACCTTTTTGGGATGAAAATACTATGCAAGCTCTAAACATACCTCCTCATAAGGATCTTAGTTCATATAAGGCTTAGAGAGGTGAGTACCACTCACTTTTTTCTTGAAAATACAATTCATGTGAACATGAGCGCATTCCTTTGAAACTTAACACTTAACTCACTCAAGGGCTTCTCTCAAGCCCCTCTGGACTCTCATGACTTCTTTAAGATTTTATTAAGAGCAACTCATCGATAAAGAACATACTTTGCTTTTCAACCACCTCTAGTATGAAGGGTAATCGAATGGATATGAGAACGCATGAATTAAAATGAGTCTCTATGATATAGCTCTACTGCACGATTAAGAGTATGAAAGAAGGGAAACTTTTCTTAAATGTTAGTAGTCCCTCATTTATAAAAGTGGGGCCCTCACAACCATAAATAAACTCCTACTTGACACATTTTCATACACAACCTAGGACGCTTGAACTTTGTGCTCTGATACCAAGTTTGTCACGACCTCAACGAAACTGTCACGACCCAAGCCTAGGGCCTAGACGTGACCGGCGAATGGGGAACCCGAAGGAACCCCAAACAAGCCTCATAGCATATCATTACACATCCTTGGTCGCAGAAGCAATTAAAATGACCATAAGCGATAAGCATAATC
>JAJOOF010005770.1:0-26863 GCA_029582545.1 Solanum lignicaule
TAGCATGTTTTTGCATGGCTTCCATACTTAGTACTTAATTGTGCTAACCCCTTTCTTTCCCTTTTTGACTAAAGTGTAGGGATTTGGAGATGGTGACATGTCATGGCTATTTGATAGGTTTCTAAGTGTTGAAGATGAACACTTGGTGAGTCCTCATATATTCGAGGACAATACCCCATATGTTCTTTTATGTCTTTTTAAGTATTGTTTAAGTTGTGTATGTGATTGGTCCCGAATTTTGTACTCTAAAGTATTAGATGGTTTTGAGACATCATGTATAAAGTGTAGAAAGTCTTCCGCTTGCTATTATTTATGTTTTATTATGAAATGTTTTCTTGGTAAAGAAAGTTTTAAATTCCTTATGGTTTTAGTGTCTATGCGATGAATGAATGCTAAGAGGCTTGTATTAGACCTCTTCGAGGTCGGGTACGCCGGTTACGACTAGGGGGTGCTCCCGGGTCGTGACAGATAGCTAGTTACAATTTAAAACCTGTAGTGCAGAATTGAACATTGCATGGGTGGATTGAACCTCTTGTGCATTTATGTTGAGTCTTGAGTAGAACTATTTGTAGACATCTCTGTTGAACTGATTGATCTTGTGTTTTACTTGAGGACAACAAAAAGTTTAAGTTAGGGGTGTTGATTAGACGGGGATTTCAAGTCATTTAGGGCTTAGTATTCAGTGTTTCCGTATCCTGAATGCCTATTTTATGTTCTAAACTAAAGTTAAAGTGTTAATTTGCACCAATGAAGGCAAAAGAGCAAGGCAATGACATTACAGAGCAAAAAGGAGTGAAAAAGCTAAAAAAGTTAAAGTAAAGCAAGACTAATGATCTCCAATACCACTCTGCGAGTCGCCTAGTGGCTGGTTAGCTCGCCAAAGGTTCCAGCAGACCAGCCCAGAGAAAAAGCCAACTTGGCCATGGACTGTGTAATTCGGCGATGGTAATTTTGGTCGCCTAAAATCACAGAAGGGAAGTGATGAAAAGTCAAGCCAAGAAGGCGATGGAAAGGTACACTCGGTGGATCACCAACCTAGTGGGTGAAGCCCGACTTACTTCGCTGAGTGGGTCCAAACCTAAAAATATGGCAAGCTATAAATTCAATTTTCAAATGAAGAAAAGGAAGTTTTTTCAGTCTTTCGAAATCTAAAAAGTTTTTGAGAGTTTCTGTAGTGCTAGTGTTCTGGGTTTTGATCCCTAACATTGTTCTTTAAGTTTCTGAGTACAGATTTAGGTTTTCAACTTATTTTGAAGACATGTGAATTGTTGGCCAAGCTAATGGAGAACAAAGTCGGTAACGATTTTTTGCTATTTAATATGATTGGCTAAAACCCCCATTCTTTGTGGTCTGATCATGTGATTGAATGTTCTAATAAACTTATGGGTGTTAATATTTACTAATGTTATTGTTGATCTGAAGTGGGTTTAATTAATAGTTAAATTTTAATTGATGAATTGTAGTTGCAAACACAGTTCTAGGTTAGAATTCAAAGGTTGCTTACGAAAGAGGTTTTGGAATTAAATTTATTAATTGATGATTATAGTAATTGGGTTATTATGGATTCAGCTTTAGAAAGTGTGTATGAATTCAATCTACCTATCTAGCTCGAAAGAGTAGATTAATGGAGGTTTTGGGCTGTTTAGATTGTTGGGCTTGTCGAGGTTCGAGAGAACTCGCTTGATACATAATAGTTGATTGAGAAACAGTTGTTACACATAAAGCCTAGCCTACCCACTAAGATTCAACCAATTTTATTACATAATAATCACCCATACAATGAAATTGGTGTTCAATCGATCACATCCCCAGGATCCCTCTCTACGTGATTACTCTCGTGTTTTTGTAGTTGTTAATTGTTTACTCTAATCCCCCCCCCAATTGATACTAGTTGGCAAACCCCTTCCATTTACTTTAACTGTTTCGAAAATGGTTACACCTACAAACGATTAACACACTCCTTTCACTTTGTAATTTAATTTTCTATTGTATCACTCCATTTGGTATGTCCCCAACTCCTAGTTAGGTTAATACTTGATTGCAGCCATCTACACTTAGAATCAGATGAAGTGTAGTTGAACATTATCATACACTAGGGAAGATCAAGTGTCACCTATGAACTTCAGGCTGACAAAAGAACAAATAAGAAAGGACCAAGAGTCGGATGAAAACATGGCCAAGATGATGACCCAAATTGATCTATTGTAGAAACATGCCATGGCCAGGCCAGGCGGCAATCAAGGTTGGAATAGAGAGCGTGATGATGATTGGAGTGATCGAGACAGGGAATGGCGTGACTGTGGTACAAATCGGAGAGAGAGAGGGAAAATGACAACGAACAATATGTACCTCCCCATAAGTATTAAAAGACAAAAGAGCAAAGGACTGATCCTCAATATTTCCGCACTGAAGATATGCTTGCACGCATTCTCAACAAAGTGGAAGGATTAGACAAGGTGCTAATGGAAATGAAAGATGACCTCTTATCTCTAAACCAAACGGTTACATCACATTCGGTATTGATTAAACAGCTAGAAACACAAATGGGTCAAATCTCGACTCATTTGAGCCCATGACCAAAGGGTGGATTACCGAGTGATATCATGGTTAACCCAAAGAATGAAGCTTTAAAATGTGTCTTCATTACACTACAACATTATATAAGGCACTTCTTGAGAGTGAACCTATGTTTTAAGTTTTAGTATTTTTGTTTCAATAATAGGTAAACGATTGTAGGTTAAGAATTTGAAATTTTGGAAAAAAAGGCAATTAGGTAAGCCTAGGTACCGTTCGGCGACTCGCCGAACAGGCCGGTGAGCCCGATCTGGATCAGCTTTTTGACCAAACAAATGGTTGGAATTCTATAAAATTCGGCGGGCAAAAGCACCATTCGGCGCATCACTGAATGGTCATTGACATAAGATGATATCGCCGACTAGGGCGTCAACAGAAGGTTCAAAAAGGCCATAACCTTTATAAATTCAAAATTTCCCTTCATTTTGCATTTTATGACTTTTTCACTTTTACAATCATATTTTAGATCATTTTTTGCTTTTTGTTTTATGTGGGGATCAATCACTCGGGGGATTTTGCACTTTTGCTTCCTAATTTTCTTTCCTAGCATTCGTAACTACTTTTGAGGTTGGTAGCTTAAATTTTTAGTAGTTTGTGATGAATGCTTGTATATTGTTGGATCTATTGCTTAATCTTGGACAATGGATTGATTTTTAAGTGGGGGCCAATGTCGTATCATGTTTATGTTTGTGTTTAGCCCATAATTGTTGAAATCCGTGGTTAAATTGATTGAACTCTTGGGTGTATGTTATTTTGTGTTGGGTCTATTGTGGGTGAAGTTTCAGTAGCCCAAATTGTACTGATCGACTTAATTTTCCCAATGATAGAGTGAGTGACGTCATTCTTAAGGGCAAAAAATGTTGATTGGTCAATTTTAGACAAATCGGGGGAAGTCTGAGTACCGCGGGGTCATTATTGGTATGGTTCTGGGATTAATTGCATAGAATAGTAGGTTAATTTCATTATCGTGGGCTCTGGGTTAATAATTGAAGGTTGGGATAAAAAACTTTTATAAGGCACAATTTGGCTAGCTTAGTTGATCTTGCCGAATGGCTCGGCAGTTCACCAAGTAAATCCTGGATCGCCTTTTATTCTTCATTTTTGATGATTTTATTTTGTAACATTTGGCGATATGCCTGAGCTTGCCAAATGTTTCTTAGATCGCCCTTTCTCAGCCCCAATTTTAGGAAATATTCTATAACTTTAAGTGAACTACTTTTAGTTCACCGAATGGTGTCGGCGATTCACCGAAGTGCCCTGTACTTTGCTGAGCTATTCTAATATATAAGATATTCTATTCTGCAACATTTGTCGAGCCCGATTTGGTTCGATAATGGGTTCAACGATTCGCCGAACTACTCGGCGGGTTTTCCTACAAGTTTTTATCTTTGATATTTTTTGAACTACTTCTAACGTATTGGCTTATTCTATGTTGTTTTGCAGGTATGGCCAGACCTAAGGTTCCAGGAACAAATCAACCACCCCGGAAGAGAGCGCGAGGAATAGTGATAGACGAGGGTGCTGCTCTCTCACGAGATACACAACCAAAATATCCTCTGACAGGGGGGAAGAATACAGAAAATGGCAAAGCGCCTGCAGTGCAATGTCGAGCTGAGGATAACTTTCACAGCATGGGCATCGACAACACCCACCTTAACACCTCAAAATTTGACGGTGAGGGCAACTCGGGGTCTAAATCGCCAGACACCATATCCGAGCTAGAGGATGACCAAAACATACAAAGGAGGAGATTTGAGCTGCACTTTAAAGAGCTACATGATACGGACAGGATACCGGTGACTCCTCCACCTCATCTACCTCCAGTACATGTCGGTTGAACAGATACCTCCAGTACTCACGGTACAAGCACCTCCACCACAATCGCTGAACAAATTAAAGGCTACTAGGTTGAGGACTATCTTAGAAGAGAAATGTTGTCTATAGATGGAGTGGTGGGCAGGTACTCGAATGTGTGGAACACCATCAAGTTTCACAAGTTTGAGATCTTTACATGGCCTTGAGGCACATGCATACCTTCTTGGGTCCAAGAGTTCTATCCTGAGTACGACATGTTGGTTCCAAAGGGGAAAAAGAAGGCCATCTTGTTTGCACCTATTGAACATGTAGTGGTGTGCGATAGAAGTGTGAAATGCAGCAGCACCAACATTAAAAAGGTACTACGATGTATGATAAACGTGATCCACTTCTTTGTGGATCGGATACAAAAGAAGAACCTAGATGACTTGAAGGGGTGGTTGGCACGTCTGTTTTTTAATATCACATCGTTGTGGATTGAGCCAATAGTTCAAATAGAGGAGAAGGATTTGAATGTGGATGCCTGGTATTGGTTCAGATTTATTAGCAGTACCTTGATGCCTTCACACAATAAGTCCATACTTCGGCATCCTAAGATAGCCTTGTTGGGATCCATCATAAACCAGTATAGGCTCAATATTGGGTAAATTATCGAGCACGAGATGGCCATGAGGGCCTAGGAGAGTCAAACCTCACTTCCATTCCTGGTGCTGATCACAGAGCTATACCGGCAAGCCTGAGTGCCATTTATGGAGAAGATAGATGTGGAAGTGAATCGCACTTCATTTACTTACATCTAGAGGATGGAGACCTAGTACACTAGAGACAAGGGTGGAGGAGGAGAGCTGCACCAGTTGACATTTCCATGGTTGTTGACGTGGAGATTCTACTGACACACGCAACCCCTCCTACTAAGGACGATGAGCCTTAAGGTACCCCAAACACTTCTACTACTGATGCTCCTACTACTTCAGCTGCTACTACTACTTCTACTGCTACTGATGTTGCTGTTTCTCGTCCCCCATTGACCCAGGCTATGCTATTCAAGATGGGCCATCTAGCTCAATCTGCTGATGTACATGCCTCATGTGTAGAGGCTGTTGTCCCTGGTATGATTGAGAGAGCTATTTATACTACCTTAGCTCCTATCTGGGATGAGTTGAGAGAGTATGGACAGCTTATCACCACCCATGGCTTGGTATTAGATGTCGTCAATGTGAGAATGGAGGCATGTGAGCAGAGTGGACACCAGTTGGCAGAGGTCACGACTTTGAGAGCCAATGTTACTAGCTTGAGATGTGATGTGGATGAGCTTTAATCCACAGATCTATCCATGTTCTTCGGCACGATAGACCTTCCTGAGGTCCCAAGTACTGAGGATCCAACCATTTCTAAGATCCCTCCGGCTTCTACAACTGGAGATACTCCTATGGCTGATGAGAATGCCAATTCTGATGCTTCCGCAACTGAAGATGATGAGTTTTGTATACGAGATACAACAATATATATTTACTTGGAGGACCTAGAGGGTGCGATGGTGCAGAAAACATTGAAGGTTTCTCCTCGGGATACATCGATGGTGGGCTCTAGTGGAACAAATGATGGAGTTAAGTCAGGTAATGATACCCAGATTGAGAGAGTCCTCAAGCTTAGCCTAACAGGGGGATCTTGACTCTCTTTAGTTTTATTTTGATATTATTCATTTCTATTACATTGAGGATAATGGTTAGCTTTGTTTGGCAGGGTTAGGTATCTTCATACCCGCCTCTTTTGGGTTGTCTTTGTGAATGATTGATTTTTGATAGCTTTTTATGAATGCTTACTTTTTTTTACTACCGGTTTTTAGTTTTTGATGTGAATGCGTTGGTTTTGATCCAAATAAAAAAAAATTCACCTCTTGATATTTGTGGATGTGGTTGTTCTCTTGCATATTTGAGTATGAGTTGCAATCAATACCACTGACTTGAATAGTGTCCTTGAATGAACACTGATTTTATTGTTGATTTGAAGTGGGTTCAATTAATAGTTGAGTTTTAATTAATGAATTGTAGTTGAAAATGTAGTTCTAGCTTAGCATTAGAAGCTTGCTTAAGAGAGAGGTTTTTCAATTGAAGTTATTAATTGATGATTGTAGTGATTGGGTTAATATGGATTTATCTTGAGAAAGTTGTTCTGAATTCAATCCTACTAATCTAGCTTGGAAGAGTAGATTGATTGAGGTTTTGGTTGTTTATATTTGTTGGGCTTGTCGAGGTTCGAAAGAATTCGCTTGATTCATAATAGTTGAATGAGAAATAGCTATTACACTTAAGGCCTAAACTACCCACTAAGATTCAATGACTGTTAGTAAGTAATAATCAACCATTTAGCTAAATTGGCGTTCAATTTGTCACACTCCCAAGGATCCCTCTCTATTTGATTACTTCTGCTTGTTCCTAGTTGTGAATTGTTCACTCTAATCCCCCCCCCCAAATTGATAGTAGTTGTCAAACCCCTGCCATTTACTTTAACTGTTTCGAAAATCTTTACACCTACAAACGATTAGCACACTCCCTGTGGGATCAACCTCAACTCTTAGTTGGGTTTAAACTTGATTGCCACCACCTACACTTAAAATAGGATGAAATGTAGTTGAGCGTTATCAAGTAATGTACTCTACAAAACACCTCTTCATACTAATCCACCAATAGACTTCTCTCAAGTGACGGTATATCTTTGTGGAACAGGGATGGATTGAATATATGGAAATATAAACTTCTTCCATGATCCTCTTTTGAAGTTCATCCATACTTGGTACACACAATCTTCCTTAATATCTCAACACACCATCTCCCTCTTGTTCAAAAGTCATCACTTTCTGCTTATGAACATTTGCTTTTACCTCAAGAAAAATAGGATCTTGGTGTTGTTTCTCCTTTACATAGACACTGGTGATGATTTAGCCCCATTCATCACCAGCACTCCACCTTCTTTGGAATCTAACAACCACACTCCCAAACGTGCAAACTTGTGCACATCTTTGGCAAATTCCTTCTTGATTTCCTCAACATGAGCATTATTTCCCATAGACAACCTACTCAAAGCATCAGCAACAACATTAGCCTTAACTAGCTGATAGAGGATACTCATGTCGTAATCCTTGAGCAACTCTAACCACCTCCTCTGCCTGAGATTAAGCTCTTTCTGGTTGAACACATATTGGAGACTCTTGTGATCGGTGAACACATCTACATGAAATCCATAGAGATAGTGACACCATATTTTCAAAGCAAATACTACCGGAACCAACTCGATATCATGAGTTGGCTAATTCTTCTCATGAATCTTGTATTGTCTGGAGGCATAGGCTAGAACCTTACAATTATGCATCAATACACAACCAAGTCCAACTTTTGACACAATTCAATAAATAACAAAGCCTCTTCTACCTTCCGGTAAGGTCAACTCTAGGCAGTAGTACGAGCGCATTGAAACTTCAATGTCTTATATGTCAACTTATTCAACGGGGATGAAATAGATGAAAAACCCTCGCAAAAACTTCTGTAGTAACCAGCCAATGCCAAGAAACTCTTTATGTCAAATAGAGATGTGGGCCAGGGCCAGTTCTAGACTGCCTCAATCTTCTGAGTATCAACTCGGATCCCTTTACCAGACAGAATGTGGCCTAAGAACTCCACATACTCAAGCCAAAACATATTAATATATGGCTTAATCACTCTATTCATAAGATCCATGAACGCTACAGGAGAATTAGTTAAGCCAAATGACAGAAAAAGAAACTCGTAATGGCCATAACAGGTCCTCAACACTGTTTTAGGGTTGTCACTTTCTCTTACTCTCAACTGATGATATCCAGATCTAAGGTCTATCTTAGAAAAGCAAGTGGCACCCTGAAGTTTATACAAAAAATCATCAATTATCAGAAGTGGATACTCATTCTTTATAGTGACCTTTTTCAAATGGCGGTAATCAATACACATCCTAAGAGAACCATCTTTCTTCCTCACAAATAAGACCGGAGCGCCCCAAGGTGAGACACTATGTCAAAAAAAACCTTTATCAAGAAGATCTTTCAACTACTCTTTTAATTCGGCTAGAGACACTCTATACGGTAGAATAGAGATAGATCGAGTATCAGGAAGAATGTATATTCCAAAGTTGATATCTCTCTCAGGAGGGCTTCCGCGAAGATCTTCTGGAAACACCTCAAGAAACTTACTCACAGTAAGAACTGACTGAATAGGTGGTGTCTCAACACTAGAGTCATTAACTTGTACTCCGGGATAGATGCACCCCTTTGAAACTAACTTTCTAGCCTTTAAGTATGAAATGAAACAACCTTTCGGCATTGCTGAGGAACTCCTCCACTCTAGGATAGGCTGATTAGGGAACTGAATCTTTACTACATGAGTTCTACAATCAATTCAGGTATAACAAGCATGAAGCCGGTCCATACCTTGAATAACATCAAAGTCCACCATGTCTAGCTCAACTTATTAAGCCATGGTGTCTTTGTGATTGACAAAGATGACACAATCACAATAAACTTTCTTGGCTAGAATAGACTCACCAACAGGTGTGTAAACACTAAAGGGCTCAACTTGTCACTTGAAAAGAATATCGAACCTAATAGCTATATATGGAGTCATAAATGATAGACGCATACCTAGATCAAGAAATGCATATACATTAAAAGTCAAGACTTTGATCATACGAGTAACAATGTTTGGTGAATTTTCCTACTCTTGGCGACTGGTGATAGCATACAAACGGTTTGCACCTCCCCCTGTCCCTGAAGTAGCTCCTCTCGGAGCAGCTCTATCTACTGGAGACGCTAAAGAAGATTGGGTTCTATTGCCCCTATTACCATTACCCTGACTATTCTTAGGGCACTCTCTCATAAAGTGACCTATTTGCCCGCAGTTGAAGCAACTGTTGAAGCTATCACGACATGCTCCTAGGTGGTTTCTACCACACTTAGCATATGATTTTTCCCTTGTCCCACACTAACCAGAGACTGAGTAGGTCTAGCTCTGGAATTCTGGGGGTTCTAGTCTTGAAATCATCTATATTCTTTAGTGCAGGTGCACTAGCTGATGATGAGGCAGGACCAGTTGTCCTTTGCTGTAAAGGTGATCGGTTCACATTTCTGGTCTTATGTTGTGTGGACTCATGACCTGTAGTGTTGGCGCTCTTATTACGAAACTCTTCCCTATCTTTCAACTTGTTTTCCTCAACCTCTTGCACATAGATCATATGTCTTTCTATGTCCATGTCCCCTATCAACATAGCAGCCTTACCCTTTATGCTCGAAAAGTGGGATATCCTAGACACAAATAGACTCATCCTGCTTCTCATATCAGCCACCATATCCGAAGCATAACGCGACAGTTGAGTGAACTTGAGGTTGTAGTCATGCACAATCATGGACTCCTATTTTAGAGTAGGAAATTATTACCTTTGCCTCTCTTAACTCGCGGGGAATGAAACGCCCCATGAAGGCACTTTAAAACACATCCCAACACACAATTGGTGCCTATTCAGCCTTGCTCTTCTTCTATTGGTCGTACCAAATCCTCGTTACACTTCCTCAAATTAAGGTGCATGCGACTCATGATGTACTAAAGGCTCCTCTTATAACTGTAGATCTCACAACTAACTCTATATAGGTAGTGCCTCTATATCTGAAGTGCAAAATCTACTGCCTCAAACTCCAAGTCATAGGTAGGGTAGTTATCCTAATGTAGCCTAAGCTACCTTGACACAAAAGTAATAACTCGGACATGATGCATCAATACATAACACAAACTAACGCTGGATGCACCACAATAAAGTATGAAGCCCTCGCCCTCAATTGGAAGAGTCAATATAGGGGCAGTAGTCAGAAACTTCTTGATCTTCTGAAAGCTCAACTCACACTATTCAGATCACTCAAAAGGCACATTAAAGATATTTTAATGGGTCTAAGTTCTTCTGAATGATTAAGATCTTTCTTAGGTCTCATTTTTTTTCATGAAGATTAAGACATCAAAATCTGAATGCACATTTGAATGATTAAAATGTTGTCTATAGATTTGAACAATGAATGATTAAGACCATTTGTTATTAAATATCTGAATAAAAGGGTGTGTATATATATATAAAATCTTTTATTAATTTTTAAATACAATAAATATTATGATTCATAAAATAGTTGTTAATATTACATTAACAAATTATCAGAAAAATATATCATTATTTGATAACTATTAAAATATTTAAATTATAAATAAACATTTCAAGTTTGATAAAAATATAATGGTTTTACGTGGACTACATATATAAATTATAATAATAAAAAAATAATGTAGTCATCTTTTTTTATTTATTTCAACAACGCATATTTATGAAGTTGTTTTGCACTTTCATAAAATAAAAATTTTACAATAAATTTTATCGATTCTTAATAAACAAGAAGCAAGAACAAAAATTAGAAATTTACGAAAAATAATTTGGATAATTAATAGAGTTGGAGAATGAGAGAGACTTGACTATGAAGCACAAATTTTTCTGAAAATAAAAAAATTGTGCTCCATATTCAAGGCTCTCTCATGTGTCTTTAAAAGGGTCTGAATGAGAATAAGACTCTATGAAAAATCTGATTCATTCTGACCCTTTCAGACCCATTAATAGTTTTTTTAAGTTAAAAAAACAAACACACTTTGATGGACTAATTTCTGAACCATTCATATTAAGACTTACATTTAGTGCAAAAAAATGAGGCGTTAGTTACTATCTATGCTGTGACACCCAAACTGACCTTGTATTGTTAGATATGCTTGATTTCGATGTAATATGTGGAATGGACTGGTTATCTCCCTATCACACGGTGTTAGATTGTTTCTCTAAGAATTTTACCTTAGCCATGCCTGGTATTCCATCGTTGTTGTGGAAGGGCTCCATTTGTAGCGCACTGGTTGGATTTATCTTTTTTGTTTAGTCTCATAGGCTAGTGGCTAGCATGTGTTTGTCTTAAATGGCCTATGTGCGTGAAGTGAGTAGGTAGGTCCCTTCACTAGAGTCCATTCTAGTCGTCGTGATTTATAAATATGTTTCCTACTGACCTACCTAGCCTTCCCCAGAGCGTGATATTGTCTTTTCTATCGAGTTTGAGCTCATTACTCAGCCTATTTCTATTGTGCCATCTCATATAGCCCCTGCAGAGCTCAGTGTTAAAATTTAGGACCTTTTGGTGAGGGGTTCATCAGGCCTAGTGTGCCGCCTTGGGACAGTTTTGTTCTGTTTGTGTAGAAGAAAGATAGTATGATGCGCATTTTTATTGATTATAGGCAGTTGAATAAGGTGAAATTGAAGAACCGTTACCCTATTCCTAGGATTGGTGATCTATTCGATCAACTTCACGTATCACAGTGGTTTCGATAATAGATTGAGATTTGGTACAATCAGTTGAGGATTAAGGGAACAAATATCCCTAAGACCATATTTAGGACTTAATATGGCCACTATGAGTTTGTAGTAATGTCTTTTTGGTTGACTAATAGTCGTGCCACCTTCATGGATTTGATGACATGGGTGTTCAGACTATATCTTGATTTGTTCATCATCGTGTTCATAGATGATATTCTGGTATACTCGCAGAGCATGAGTGATCATGAGTAGCATTTAAGGATTGTGCTCCAAAATTTAAGAGATCAGCAACTTTATGCCAAGTTCTTAAAGTGTGATTTTGTCATGACTCTTCATTTAGTAGCATTCTTAGGGCACGTGGTATTACTAGAGATTGTGTGATTTCTCGAGATTAGAGTGCTTTCGGGTTGGAGCCTTTCAAGATATCATTGAGGGTGGGTGTTGATCTAAAATGGCATGGAGCCTACTTGAGATCCTCTTAAGAGTCGATATGCCCTCGAACACTATTGGTAGTTGGGCGGTTGACGCCCTTGGGAGTGGGCAGGCTGGCTGGATGGTTGGGATATCTGAGATAGTCTATGGAGTTGATACGCTCCCAAGGGACTCTTTCTAGCTGGGTATTTGAAACCCATAGGATTGGATTGTATGGTTAGGTGGCAGTGGTTGATAGTCACTCTTTCTAGCTGGAGTATGAGTTGACTGGTTGAGTTGATTGTCACTCTCTCTAGCTGGACTTGGAGTTTAATGTTTCTTGGATTCAGATCTGGATTACTCTTCTGTCTTGTAGACTAAGCTATTCTGTGTACCTATCGTCTTATGGGGGTCCATTCGAGTTTTATTTAAACGTGTGATTCCTACTGAGTACCTTGTTTTCGTAATGCAGGTCTAGTTAGGTTTAGTTAATTTGTACTTAGATTTACTTATACTATGCTCATATGCCTTCCTTTCATATCTTCTTTGGCTTCTGTTTGTGTCTAGATTCTATCCTATCAAATTGTCTTTACCTTTATTTCTCGGTTGGCCTATGATTCCTACTGAGTACCTTGTTTTCGTGATGCAGGTCCTGGTACCAGCTACCATCGGTGATCATTCATGTCGTCTTTTCCAACTTGTGGATATTGAAGACAAGGGTGAGCACTTGGCATGCTAGATCAACTTGTCTCCTTCTGTACTAATGTTAGCTTATCTTTTGCCTTTGAGATGGCTTGTTATGGTCCTCTTTAAGGACTTGTATTTATCTTGTTAGATAGCTCTATACTCGTGACTTTAAGGTTCTGGGAGGGTTCTTTTATATATAGTTTTGGTTTGCTTTTTGTTTTTGTCTTTTCTTATTGTTAGAATTATTTTATTTTTAGTTCTACCATTGTACTCACTACTTCTTGTTCTGGGTACGGGTCGGCTTATCTACTGGTGGGTTTGAGTAGGTGCCATCATGACTCAGGAAATCGGGACGTGACGTCAATCCTAGGCATGAGGTAACAATTTTCCACTATCACCTTATTCAGCTTCCCCTAATAAATACACATGTGCAATGAACCAACTTTCTTCTTCATAAACATGACGGAAGCGCCCCAAGGCAATACACTAGGCCTAATGAATCCCTTACTTAATAGATCCTGAAGATGCACACTGAGCTCATTGAGCTCTGTAGGAGCCATCTAGTATGGCGGGATATAAACAGGATGACTACCCGACTCAAGCTACATAGGGAAATCAATGTCACGGTCTAGAGGTACGCTAGGTAGGTCGGTAGGAAACATATCTACAAACTCGCGAACAACTGTGACTGACTCTATAGGACGGACCTCCGTACTCACATTTCATACATAAGTCAGAAAGGAAAACACCCACTAACCACTAGCTTCTGATCCTAAACAAAAGATATAATCCCAACCTATATGCTACTAATAGAGACCTACCATACCACTGGGAGAACAAAAACCATGGCTAACATATCGGTCTTAGAGAAACAGTCAAACAGTACACGATAGGGGGATTATTAGTCCATTCCCAGAATCACATCAAATTTAAGAATATGTAACAATATAAGGTAATTTTGGGTGTCGCACCTCTGGATAGTAACTAAGCTTGATCGAAACACCTGATGCACTACTAAAGACTCACCCACTCTGGTTGACGCATGCAACAGCGCTACAATAGGCTCATAACTCATACCCAAATGAGAAGCATAATACACAAACACATAAGAATATGTAGAGCCTGGTCAAATAAAGTCGAGGCAGGCTGATTGCATAATAGAAGCGTACCTATGATCACATCGTTTGATGCCTCAGCCTCCGTTGTCGCTGGAGCTTCATAGAAATGTCCATGTCTGCCTCAGCTCTGGCCATCAGTCCTATCACCTGACATGTTTCCCCGAGGACCACCCCGAATACGTTGTTGTCCATTGTGATGTTCCTGACCCTGACCTTGACCTCTAGTTGGAGGTGCTACTCTGGGGCTGGTAGAGATGCCTTTGGAGCTGGGGCAATCTATCTATGCAAAGGTCAATCTTTGTCCTTATGACCTAACTCATTATATTCAAAACAATCCAAAGATGATCTGCTCCTAGAAGAACGACCAATACGGCGGAAAGAACTAGCCTGGGACAATGTCTTTGACTAATGCCAACTTCACTTCGGCTATAAAAGTCACCCTCTGAACTCTACATCAAAGCCTGAATAGGTCGATTGTGCTGACCCTGTTAAAACCGCTATCGAGCCATATCATCTGCATCTTAAGGCCTAGATCGGGACCCATTGAAGCTCGCATTATGTCTGGGTCTCTTACCGATGCCCCCTTGGGCCTCACGATGGAGCTTCTCAATAGTGTGGGCATGATCAACTAGATCTACAAAGCAGAAATCCATTGAGACCAAAGATTGAGCCTCAGTCTACAATAGTAGTCTCAACCTAACAAAAAAAAATTGAACTCTAATAGCCTTAGAAGGTAAAATCATGATAAGATAGTGGGAGAGGTTTTGAAATCTCGCCTCGTACACAGATAATGTCATACAACCTTGCTCAAACCAGGAGAATTGATCCCTAAGATGATCTCTAACACTGCAAGAAATGAACCTTGCCAAGAAAGGCTTATAAAACTAGGTTTAGGTGATCTGAGGAGACCCAATTAGTCTAGTCTTAATAAATGTATGCCACCACTTTCTGGCTATCCCATCAAGCTGATATGCAGGCGAAGCCGGCTACTCTCAACTCCACAAGAGAAAGGTATGAAGCTGCTTACAACAAGTATTAAGAAACATGTGGGAATCTTCACCCACAGCTCCAGCAAAACATAGAGGTGAAAGCCTCAAGAACACTTCAGGCATCTTCTGCTCCACCAGCGACATAGCTTCAGCCGCAATCATGGACTAGGCACCCCTATATGGTAACTATGCCCGAGGTGCCTCCGTTGTAGGCTGATCCTCTAGACCTTGTGTTGGTGCAGGTGTCAGTACTAGTGCATGTTCTGGTTCTGGTGGTAGTGCAGCAGCTAGGGCCTGCTGTATACCTCAGGCATTGTCAAAAGCTGAGCAATAGTTGCGTGGAAGTCTGGCATCACAGCTTGTTTGGGTGGTGGCTGAGCAGGTACCGAGCACACTAATTTTTCTAGAATGTAGGTTGCTAGAGGATCCCGTACTGGCTCTATGACATTCTCTCTATTTTGGTGGGATTGCACCCCTACCTGACAAAGGTGGTGGACCCCTACCCCGATCTGGCTTGTGGCACGTACAAACCATCCTGCGAAAAGAGTGAAAGAAGTGAGATTTCAAGAAACCAATAACACACAGGTTGCACAATAACGATACAAAAGAGAGGAATTCCTAAAGACACCTTGTAGCCTCCCAAAGATAGGAAACAAACATCTCCACACCAATCTGTATGACTCTACTAGGCATTAGCTCTACACAAGTGAGACCGGTAAACCTGGGGCTATGATATCAACTGCTCATGACCCGATCCCTCGAATCATGATGAAACCTACTATAACCCAGAGCCAACCCGTAACCAGAACGACAAGTAAAACGTACAAGGGTAGAACTAACAAAGAATAATACTAACAATAAGAAAAGACAGAAATGGAAAGAAAACCAAGAATATATACAATAGATACCCTCTCAAAACCTTGAAGTCATGAGTGCTAAGTTTTCTAGAACGATAAATATATGTCCCGAAAGGGACCACAAAAAGTCGTCTAAAAGGCAAAAGATAAACTAACATATATACTGAAAGAGACATATTGATCCAGGATTCCAGCTTCTCACCCTCATCTCTGGTATCTACAGGATGAAAAAGATGGCACAAATGATCATCATTGGTAGGTGGTACTACGACCTACATAACAAAAAAGATGCAAAGTGTAGCATAAGTACCAAAAAAGGTACTCATTAGGATAACTAGCTGATTGAGAAACAAAGGTAGAAACAATAAGAAAAGATAGAATAGAAATAGAAAAAGGTCAAAGAAGGAAAAAAAGAAGGCAAACGAACATACCAAAAGTAAATCTAAGAACAACTAAAATAAACCTATTTGGACCAATACAAGCCCAGAAGGTACACAAGTGCGCAAGTTTAAATAAAACCTTAAAAGACGCATATAAGCCTGACAGGTACACCGAATAGCAAAGTCAACAAGAAAGAAGAGTAACCCAGATGCGAAATAAAGGATGTTAACCAAGAACCATTCAACTCCCAGCCTATCCAGCAAGAGTGAAAGACAACTCAAGTTGCCCAACCATATAGTTATTTCCCAAGGGCATAAGATGTCTAGCTAGAAAGAGTGTCGCGGGGGCATGTAAACTCCGTAGAGGATCTCAACTAACAAGGACACCCAGCTAGCCAGTTGTAATACCTTGAACTTTGGTCAGTTTTTTAGTTTTTGGTCAACTTCAAACAATTATAACTTTTATCACATAATGGATTAGGTGGGTCATATGGTATCAAATCAAAGATCTTTGAGTCCTCTTTCCAACACCACTAAGTTTTCTAAATTTCAAACTAGGATGAAATTGAGTTTAATCTCTCTTGTTAAGGCATTTCATCAGTTTAAAGAAGGGGTATTTTGGTCTTTTCTTACACCTAAAGGCCTACACACAATTTACCCACCCAAGTTAAGGTGTCTAATCATACTACATCAATTTTAGACATTCCAAAAGCATTTAGGGAATTGAGAGCAATTTTAAGAGGAGAACGAAGAAGGGTTTGAAGTGTTCTTTAAAGAACTTGACGTTTTCGCCAAGAACAAGCGTTCTTCAAGGTATGTAAGCTTTCATAGTGTTGGGTTTGTTCTCCCTCATCCAAATCATGTAAGTTTCATTCCCAAAGTTGATTGATTGAGATATTTTATGAGGTTCTTGATGTTTTAGCTTCATTCTTTAATAATGAAGTCTCGTTGAGTTCTTGAGGTGAGAGTCTTGCGAATGAGTGTTTTTCTTGATGGATTTTGGTGTGGGTTTCGTTGAAAATGTTTTGGTTTTATGAAAATTTGTGAAATTTGGCAATTGAATTGCATTGGGTATGAATTGAATCGAGTTTGGGAGAGAAAGAAAATAATGGACAAATAATTGCGCCTAGGTCCATGTCATGGAGGAGCTTAAAATTTCCAGTACCAAGTCGATCACCCCTCTCCGTGTCGCGGAGAGGATACAAAGTCCTCTGTCTTGAGAATTATTTCACGACCAAAAAATTAAATCCCTCTCCACAACGCGCCAATGCTCT
Source organism: Solanum lignicaule (assembly GCA_029582545.1). NCBI lineage: Eukaryota > Viridiplantae > Streptophyta > Magnoliopsida > Solanales > Solanaceae > Solanum > Solanum lignicaule. Next base: position 17,513 of record JAJOOF010005770.1, read on the forward strand.
CTTAGTTCTGTCTTTGCTCTCTTCTTATTACTGATTATCTAAGCCTTCTTTAATCATCGAGAGATCATATATCCTAACCATTGATCCTATATTAACTTTTCAAATCAAGGTAAGGTTGAGAGAAAAAGTACAAGAGAGTCTTTAAGTCATTTTGTGAAGTCTTTTACAATTATTCATAATTTGATTTAAAACTTGAGTAAATGAGTATGAGAATGATGAGATTTGACTTTCATGTTTGAAAATGAGTATGAGGGAACTAAGTATTCCCAAGTGTAATACTTTTACATTTAAAACTAGAGAAACATTGATTTGTAAATAAGTTTATGAGGAGTCTTGAGCATTACCTCTTTAATGATGATCTTTTGAGTAATTATCTCAAATTAAGGAAGTGTTATATTTTTAAACATATGAGCCTGAGTTATATATTATTGGGAGTAGTATTGAGCACCGACATGGGGATGAGTTCACACTACACAAAATCCTCATAAACCATGTATGCCAATATGGGTAAATGGTCATACTTTTTAGTTGATTCCTTATAGCTTTTAAAGCATAGCTTAGTGGATCCACTTAGTTGAAGTGTTTTATACCCCGACAAAGAATACGATAGTTCTGGCAGCGTGGGCGAGACGATGTATCATCACGTAGCAGATAGTGATGGTTGTCATTTGTAGAATATCCCAAATAAGAGTAAAATACTTACTATTGCATTTTTATATATTTTAGGTTATTATCATTCTTTTAAAAGCTTTATATATTGCATATTATTATCACTACTTTCATATTGATTTGAGTTGAGTGGAGTTGAGGTGAGGTGAGTATGTCTTCCCTTTCTATTAGTTCAACCATATATGTATGTTTCAGTTTTCACCTTACATGCTCGTACATTAAATATACTGACGCCATTTGGCCTAGATCATTTTATGATGCAGATACAAGTGTTCAAGGTCATCAACTGGTGTTTCGTTGATCCAATCGCATTCCCGCTAGCTTTGGTGAGCCTTATTGCTTTCCGGAGGGCTTTACCTTATGATTTTTTATCAGAGTGTGTGAAGCACACAACATCAATAATTAGGATGTTGCAACATTTAGTAAAACATTTCACTTCCTTCTATCTCTTTTCATGCGATAGAGTTCAACTCTATAAAAGTTTCTTTCTAATCTATGCTTGCATGTATCTTTCCAAATCATGCCTCCATGAAAAGCTGTTTGAGGTCCTCCTACAAGGAGAAATAATGTTCTTCAAGATCAAGGGGTCCCCAATGCACCAGAAATGTAACCCCCTCAAAGAGAGGTCACCAATGCAAAGTTATGGGATGTTATCTAGATGTTGAGTCAAGTTGTGGCGACTTAAGCTATTCAGCAAAGAGGGGTTCGATAGGATAAAGTTGATACATCTTAAATCCCCAAGTTCTTGATAATGAATCCTCCAAAATTTACAAGGTCAAAAGTCACGAGGATCCTGAAAACTCTGTGGAGGAACTACAGAAGTTGTTTAAGGTTATGCGTGTTCCTGATGTCGAGCGTGTTGAGTTAGCTTCAACCAACTCAAGGGTGTGTCTTATACTTTATGAGGCCCACGATTCTAGATATTTTATTCATCTAGGCACTATAGATGATGTATTGTGACTTTAGGCAACAGTATTGGTAGGATGGTATCAGGAGAGATACGACAGACTATGTGTCTCGTTGCTTGAGTTGTCAACAATTGAAGGTCATACATTTGAGACCTAGTGGTAAGTTGTAGAAATTAACCATTTTGGAGTGCAAGTGGGATCACATCACTGTGAACTTTGTGGCTGGTTAACCTTGGTCTTCTAAAGGTGTTGAAAGAATTAGGGTCATCATTGAGCGATTGACCATTTCAACTCACTTTCTCAATATTTAGTCTTTATTTAGCACCGAGAGGTTGGCTTATATCTACATTAGAGAGGTGGTTCATCTTCATGTTGTGTCGGTCTGTATTATACCAGAGCAGGGTGATCCATTTACTTTTAGCTTTTAGAGGTCTTTTCAGGATGAGTTGGGTAGTCAGGTTGACCTTAGCACAACTTTCCACCCGCAAACTCATGATTTGTTAAAGCATAATATACATGTCCTTTAAGACATGTTGCGATCTTGTGCCTTGGAATTTGGAGGGTCAGTGGGGCCAGTTCATGCCTTTGGTAGAGTTTGCATACAACAACTACCATCCTAGAATCCAGATGGCCCTGTTCGTCGCTTTATATGGTAAGCATAGTCTCTCTCCAATTGGTTGGTTTGAGACTATATAGAGCCTAGACCTCATGGTATAGGCCTGATTCACAGGGATTTTGAGCAAGTGAGGGTGATTCAGCATATACTTTGGACAACTTAGAGTAGGCACAAGAGTTATGTTGATCGTTGGCGGCGGGCTTAGATGTTTTCAATTGGTGATAGATTTTTCCTCTATGTGTCACCCATGACAGGCGTCGTGAGATTTGGGAGGCGTGACAAGCTTAGACCCAGGTATATTGAGCCTTTTCACATCCTCTGGACAGTGGGAGAGGTTTTATATGAGTTAGGTTTTCCTCTAATGTTCTAATCTGCCACCACTATTTCATGTTTTGATTTTGCGCTAGTATGTTCTAGATTAGTTTCATGTGCTCCAATATGTTATAGTAGAGTTCTATGATCGCTTGGCCTTTGTGGAGGAGCCTGTTGTCATTCTTACAAGAGATGTATGGTGGTTACATTCGAGAGTCAGATGCGTCCAAACATACACCTCAATTAAAAAGTATAAATGGTCGAAATCAATTTATAGAAATAAACTAGAGTTGAGGTCGATCCCAAATTCGAATGATAAAGAATAATGTCGAAAATAAACCCTAAGTAATTAAAATAGTTTGTGAAAAAAAGTCCTACTTAAAGTAGGATTGCACTATCGTGAGGCTTCACGGGCAGGCTAACAGCTCGTCTAAGGCTAGATAGCTCGTCAAGCACTGTATGGTCCCATACATAGATAGTGTGAAACTTCCTTCACTGATAATCCTCAGGAGCAACTAGACGGTCCATCTTAAGTACCACGACCTGGCTGGGGTTCCGTGGCCATCAGTCCAAACTTATTCCTCCTCAGCTATTACTGCCTCTCTTTCCACAAGTATTCAGACGACTCCTTAAGTGGACAACAACCTATTTGGGGTTCTGTGGTCTTCATTCTTCACATATGCAGTTTGAAGGGTTTCACTACCTCCCCTCCATGATCCCTCATACAACTTGTCAACATGACCAAGGCCCATTAGTGGCTCTGTGGTGTTGTTCTTAATTTCACTTTTTCTCCTTTTTTCTATCATTTGCATCCAAGTTTTTTACCTATTAAACATCACCAACAAACATCATATCCACATAAACACACTCAATTTCTCGCGCTAATCATTTGTTTCGAGCGTCCAATGTGTTATGACTTCATGGCACATCAACACCCTAAACTTAGAACCATTGCTTGTCCTCAAGCGATGAAAAAGACAACACTCGACCCTCAAAAACAAAGGAAACATCATAAATACGCATCTACTATCTCTACAACAATATTATCCAAAATCATCTATCTAACATACAAGGATCAATGAATGACATCCTATTACACACAATCGATCATGCTTATGCATGTATCAACTATCAACTCTAGTTCCGAGTAGGTATTCTTTGAGTTTTTCAAAGTCATACACTACATCAAGTAATTCTTTCTCAGTGACAATGTAGTTTAGTTACACTCCATTCAATGCCTTGTTTCCAATGTAGATAGGGTGAAAGATCTTATTTCGCTTCTGCCCTAGAACAAACCCTAAGGTAACACCACTTGCATCGCACAACACCCTAAATGGTTCCAACCAATCAGGACCAATGATTATGGGAGCTGAGATCAATTTAGCCTTCAGACACTCAAAATGTTTAGTGCCTGCTTCATCGAAAGTGAACTTTAGCTCATTTTCTAATACCTTACACAAAGTATGTGCAATTTTAGAAAAGTCTTTGTTGAAGCTCCAATAGAACCCTGCATCAACCAAGAAACTTTAAATCCCTTTTACAAAGATAGGTGGGGGGTATCTTTTTTATCACTTCAATTTTCGCTCTATCAACATCCAAACCTTTTTCAGACACCTTATAGCCTAGGACTATGCCTTTCTTGACCATGAAGTGGCATTTGACCTGTTTAGCACCAGGTTTGCCTCTTCACACCTCTTTAGTTCCCTGCCAAAATTTAACAAATAGTCATCAAAAGTGTCACCTACCATAGAAGATCCATCGGTGAATACCTCCAAAGTTTCCTCAACCATGCCCAAAAAGATGGACATCATACACCTCAGAAAGGTAGCCGGTGCATTACACAATCAAAATTTCATGTTCTTGATGAAAAGGTGACATAAGGACATGTAAAGGTGGTTTTCTCCTACTCCTCTAGTGCAATTGAGATCTAATTATACCCAAAGTATCCATCCAAGAAACATTGCACTGGGCTTACCCAATGACTATCAGAAATGGGGTACACCACCCCTGCATGTAGCCACTTGATAATTTCTTTCTTTACCACTTCTTGTATTGGTTGATTCAAACTCCTCTAGTGCTCTATAATAGGACTGCAATCTTATTCAAGTTGAATTTATGAGTGCAAATACCTCAAGGTATCCCAATGACTTTAGCAGTGGTCCAACCAATTGCTTTCTTAAATCTCTTCAACACCTTCACGACTTTTTGCACTTGCCCATCATTAAGATTCACAATCACAATAACTAGAAAAGTGTTATTTTTGCCTAGAATTACATACCTCAAATGACCAGGCAGCTGCTTCAATTCAACAGTTCTTCAATAGATGGTTTCGCTGAAGGATTTTTTCTATTCTTCAAGTCTAAGTCTAATTTCTTGGGAGAATTTGAATGTGACCCATGCCTTGCAGTGCATTTATAGTCTCGACATAATCAACCCGAAAGACTTTTTCAAAATACATTATCACTACAGCGAATATCTCTACAATAAATATTTCCTCGATGAATGCTTCCATGTCCCCCACTTCAACAATGTCGATCGCATAAACCACATTCATATACTGTAGTTGCTTTATCAGCTTACACACTTTAAATCTGACCTCTTCGTTATTTAGCCAAAATTTTAGCTCCCCACTTTCTACATGAACTAGAGCTCTACCAGTGGCCATAAATGGCCTTCTCAAAATTATGGGAACCTCAAAATCCATTTCGCAATCCAAACTCACAAAGTCAACTAGGAAGATGCAGCTTTCCACCTTAACTAGAACATCACATAAAATACCCACAAGCCTCTTCACCGATCTTTCTGCAATCGTCAACCTTATTGCGAGACGCTTTGGAGCCCCCAACCCGGTTGCTTGTTTATGGCCATTGGCATAAGATTTATACTCGCTCCCAAATCACATAGAGTCTTAGCAAAATCGAATGCGCCAATGGTGCGTGGTATAGTGAACGCACCTCGGTCTTATTTCTTCTGCACCAAGGAACTTGTAGCAATAGCACTACAATGGTGAACATAATTTGCTTGTTTAAAACTCACACCCCTCTGATTTGTCACTAAGTCCTTCATGAACTTAGCATAACCTGACATCTGCTCGGAAGTTTCTACAAATGGGATATTCACTAATAGTTGCCGAAGCATGGAGATAAATTTCAAGAATTTTCCATTTTTGGCATTCTTCTTGAGCCTTTGAGGAAATGGAGGAGGAGGTCTAGGTATTTATTGTTAAGGAAAAGTTACCTCTATTGTAGTTTCTTTCACTCTTGACGGCTTCTCTACCCTTCTGACTACCTTTAAGTTATCCACAATTTCAGCATCAACCTCTGCTTCCTCATCTCTTTCTTTGCCTTCTTCTTGCTCTATACTTGCTAGTTTTGGTTCTAGAAGTGATTTACCACTTCTCATAATGATCTCCATGTAATGCCCATCTTTCTTTTGGTTTTGAATGGTATCACTAGGTAGTGTTCTATTCTTTCTCTGGTTCAGTGAGGCTGACAAATGCCCTATCTAATGCTCTAACTTCTTGATAGATGTTGTATGGGAGTCTACAAGTGACTCATACTAGAGAATTCATTTTTCATCTCTTTGATTGCCACATCTGTAGATTCAACTTTTTGAAGGACCTTTGCTAACATATCCTCCATCCTAGAACTACTGGAACTACTACCAGCCCTATATTTATTAACTAGAGGTATATACACACCAATGCGCTCATTTTTGTATCTCTCTTTATTCTACCAGTTACCTTGCTCTCGGTTACCTGGTCTATCATAGTAACCATCTCTCTGATAGTTCCTACCTTGATTTACAGAATTATAGCATTGGTTGCCCGAGTTATAATTTAAAAAACCCCATCTGGTTGTTCAAATTCATGGTCACCTCATCAAAATCAGCATCTTGCTCTTCAAACATGTTAACAATTCCAACAACATTTACCTTTTCTGGACTCGGAATAATGTGCTTCGTGAGAATGTCCATTTGAGTCTGGATATGGGCCATGTCTTGGTCCCTTTTTTCCTCTCTCTTTCTTTGTTCATCTGAGAGTTCAAAGGTGAACCCAAAATCTCCTACCTCTGCATCTCTAGTGTGGTAGGTGCTGTTATTCTTTGAGACTTCATCTATTACAACTATTATCTCTGGTAATGGTTTCTTCGATCCACCACATATTATATACACAACAACTTTAGTCACAAAGTTTAGTGACCTGTAAAATACCTGCTTCAATTGTCTGTCGGTGAGTCCATGATTTAAGCACTTTTGCTTTTGGTTGAATTTCCACAAACTTTCATACATTAGTTAACCTGGTAATTGCTTGTGCAAACCAATCTCGTCCTTCATTGGTAGCTCGTTTGCTTTAGGAAAGAATCTCTCCAAGAAAGCTTCCTTTAGTTAGCCTAAGTTCTGATTGAGTAGTGTGGCAACTCATTCACCCAGTTTGTTGATTCCCTAGTTAGAGATAAAGGAAAAAACCTCATCCTCATCGCAGTTTGGCTGACTCTAGGAATCTCCATTAATTTTCAAATAACAACAAAATTCATCAAGTGTTGATTGGCATAATCACCAACAGCTCCTCTGAACATCCCTTTCAGGTTCAACAGTTGGATCTTGGTGCTAGTGATGGTGAACCTCACTTCACTTCTAGAGGTAGAACTGGCAATACTATAACTCTTGTAGCTCAAGCTCCATCCAAATCTAGATCATCTCTTTCAAATACCATTTGCACCTATTATTGAAATCGACCCCTAGGAGCTAGTGCTTGGTGTTGAGGAAGGGCTATCTCTTCCACTCCTTAATTATCCTCAACCACCCCTAGGTGGGTCGTTAGCATTTTACTAAGCACCTCTAGAATGGGCCTCAATATCTTCTCTCAATCTCTTCCTCTGTTCTTCGAGGTCATGCGTATTTACCGTCTTTTTTATGGTTTTACTTAGTTCAGGATCAGACAGAATCAACGGTTCTCCCTTACTTATAGTCTTTGGCATGCATTAGTAAACTCACCTCTAAGTGACACAAACAAGAAACAACAAGTAAAATTAGGAAATACAACTACAACTTAAATAATCTCTAGTAAAGTATTTCTTGACCAAATTCCCCTACAGCGGTACAAAAATTTGATACTTTCAAACCTACACTTTAATTGAGAAGTATAAACTGTCGAAGTCAATTTATAGAACTCAACTGTAATTGAGGTCTATCCCACAGGGAATTTAGTGCAGAAATAACCTTACTAACGCTCTTATTAAAATTGCAATTAATATTTCCAAGAGAAAGTAACTTGCGGAAGGTAAATATTGGGTTGTTTATTGTTTAAGTAACCAATGTTGAATTTAGTATTACAGTTAATAGAAGCAACAATAATTTCAAGTCCAAGATTTTAGAAGTTGATTAATGAGACTAGGATTTTGTTCCCCATCACCTTTAGTTCATTATCGAATTTGTATACAAGCAACGATCTATTGTTAATATTACTCATTCCCAGCAAGTTAGGCGCATCTAATGATTCTTAGCCTTATTACATGAATTTCACTCTTTTCCTCTCGGTCTTAAAGTGTTTTTATGTTTACCCCTGCATACTTCTTAAAAAGATTCTCTTCTCTCGAACTCAAATCTTCATAACAAGTTAATGGAATATGATTCTTACTTTTTCCTAATTATCACTTTTCTCTCAAATAACTGGTAAATAAAAGTAGCTTCCAATACGTGCTTTCATTAAACAGAACTCATGAATAAATTAAGATCAACACGTGAAACTAACAAAGAAACATTACTCGTATTTTGAATTTGTAACTATGTTTTAGTCATTGTTCCCACAACCCTAACTGTAGTATTTAGCCTCTCATTATTTCTAGAAAACAAGCAGACGATATCATTGAAAGCATATAATAGAAGTTTACATAACATCAAACCAAAAGGATCTTGATATCAGCACTAAATCACGGTCACAAAGTTTTGACAAAAAATAATTGACAAATCAAAGTGTTTGAATATGGAAACTACCGTTTCTCCTTGATCTGTGTCTCACAAAATTCGAATGAAAAAGAATAATGTTAAAAAATAAACCCTAATTAATTAAAATATTTTGTGAAAACATGTCCTACTTGAAGTAGGACTGCACTGTCGCGAGGCTTCACGGGCAGGCTGACAGCTCATCTAAGGCTAGAAGGATCGTCAAGCCCTCTGTGGTCCCACACACAGACATTGTGTGACTTCCTTCACTTGTAGTCCTCACAAGAAATTAGACGGTCTCTCTAAAGCACCATAGACTGTGGCCTTTAGTCTTAGCTTATTCCTCATTATCTATTACTGTCTCTCTTTCCACGAGCCCTCGGACAACTTGTCAAATGGACCACGTCCTGTCCGAAGCTCCGTTATCTTCTTTCTTCAAATATGCATTTTGAACGGTTTCACTACCTTCTTTTATGAGCCCTCATACGGCTTGTCAACATGGCCACGACCCATCTGGGCTCCGTGGTGTTGTTCTTCGATTTAGTTTTTCTCCTTTTTTCTATAATTTGCATCCAATTATGGAACCTGTTCTAAATAAAAAACAAACATACACACTCAAATTCTGGCACTAATCCATAGTTTGAAGCTTCAAATATTCTATGATTTCAAGGCACAATAGAGTCATTCGAGGGATTTAGGTCCATTAGAGGCATCGTCCAGTTGAGAAGGCTACCTTAGAGATAGAGCATGATATGTGGGAGTAATTTCCTGGCTTGTTTGAGCCTTTAGGTACTTCTTGACTCTTACTTTCCTAGACGAAAGACCTTTTTCGTAGTGAATGTTGTAATGACCTCCAGGTCATTTATGTGTTTATGCCTCAGTTTCATTATTTAAACTTATCCA